>NCVS01001946.1:213650-236756 GCA_003055095.1 Goniozus legneri | reverse complement strand
AACACGTGAATCTACTGCGCAGCCGAGATCCCGGGACACACATATACACGTACACGCTCTCTACCTCTCCATCTCTCTCTCTCTCTCGTTCTCTCTCGCGCTCTACCGAACGTAATATAAACGACACTAGGATTTTCTATACGAAACACAATATACGTATATACTGTTACGCGCGACAGTCGTAGGATCGTAATTGAGATTTGTATATTATTTCGTGTTCGGCCGCGTGAATAATTGCAACGGCTATAACGAGAGCTTGTTAAGGCCTCTACCCCTCTCCATTTTTATCCTGATTGCGGAGAATGAACCAATTTGTCGTTTGGTCGATTGGATAAACGGCCCGCGGACTCGATAGATGATACAAATGTGATTTTCAAATTCGCTTGATCCGGTCGCGCTAGGTCACAAGGGCACCGCTGTTCTCCGGCCTTCCGCTGAATTTTCACAGTCGCGAGGCGCGTGTACCTATACAGAGTGTTGAAAAAAAAAAGTAATCAGGATTCATCTGGTAGGTAGTACTCACTGTGCTGGATCGAAAATTTCTATAAAGATGGGTCTAAATTTCAACCATTTTGGAGATATGAGCATTTTTTTCATTAGGGACCACAAAAACACAATGAAATAAAAAAAAATACAATATTGATAATATTGATAATAATAAATTAATTGATAGACAAAAATGACGGATACGTGAAAAATTACATTTGTCAGCTTATTATTGTCGATACCTTTTTTTGCTTTTGCTTAATTATGTGAAAAAAAATTATCTTCAAAAGGGTTAAGATTTCAACCCACGTTTATAGGACCTTTTCGATTCAGCACAGTAACTACTATCCACCATATGAATCCTGAATACGTTTTTTCGAACACCCTTTAGAATATAGAGGTCGAGGGGAGATATAGGTGTCGAGGAAAAAGAAGAGAAATACAGAGGAAATGTTTTTCCTGTGCAACGAGAGTACCGAGAGCGAGGAGGGAGAGAGAGAGAGATATATACGCGAGCCCGGTAAAATCGTTATGGAGCACGAAAGACGAGCGCGACCTGACCTTGCGCCAAACTCGCGCGCGCATCTCGCTCCAGTTTCCCAACGTCGACGGGGTCGACGGGACCCGACGACGCGGCAGCTGCAGCTGACTCTACGCGCGTATATACACAAAGCCGTGCGCGGTATATAGGACAAGGGAGAAAACCCCCAGGAGCTCTGTCACGACCGCGGACGAGATCGAGTTTTCCGCCATCGAACGTGATTTTGACGTTCGCGCCTCGCGATTAACTCTTTATTCCTCGTCTTCCTATTCATTTGTAAAGATTTAATAAGAATTCAGAGTATCTCGAAAAAGTTAAAGGAACACACGTCGTTTTTAAACAGCTATATTGTAATAATCATTGAATAAAATCGAACTGCTGATCATCTTAAAGAGAAAGCTTCGAGTTTTTAAATATTCACTCGATCTATTCGATTCGATCATTTTTAGCTAATGTAAGTTATAGTCATTTGAAAATGTCCACTTGAGTTTTTGAGAAGTGTATTATGTATTATTATATTCTTTCCCCTCGAAATTCTGCGGAACTATATCATAAGCCGACATTATCGTGATTGTTTATGTTCCTCTGAGAACAATGGAAGTGCGACAGGTCAGTCGAGTACATACTTATATCGATACTCTAATGTTTAATATTGAATTTACGATTTAGCGATTCGCTACGTGAATGCGTTCCGAGACGAGCGCGAGAGCGAACTCATCCGCGGTGCAAGCACATGCTAATTGCGACCTCGAGCTAGCGCGCATGGACGCGGTAAAACGCACAGCTGCGCAATTGTTATCGATCTCGCGGATTGTTGCACGCGCTAGTCCGTAACTTACGTGCGTCGCTAGAAAGGAGCGTTATTGGCGCGTGATTCGATCGCCAACGCAAGTCGAACGATTTTCGAAGCTTCTGCTCGAAATCGTAACTTTTACTTTCGAAAGTCGCTAAATCGGTGTAGCTCGTTACGTCAGAGGGAATAAACATCGCCGATAATTGCCGAATTCGTTCGAGTCGAAAATAGGAGAGATTGTTATTCCGTTTATCCCGCTAACTTTGGAAACAGAGGTAGTCGCCGCAGTTCTGTTTCTTTTATTTCTAAAGTTAAACGTAATCTAAAAATAGTAGACGACAATCTTCGACGAAGATACAAAGCGATATGACGCATCGAATTCACTAAAAGAGATCTCTTATTCACGAAATTCTCCCAAACTGCTACCAGAGGGAATAGAATTGACTGAACATAAAGAACTGGAAAATTTTCAAAAATACGGATGTTAACATTTCAAGTATCCGAAGTTTTCGAACATCTCCACATACAGATCAAAATATACACTTCTCAAAAAAATTAAGGGGACAGTTATCATAATCAAATAGCTGTATCTGAGCTAAAAATGATCAAACTCAATCGACCAAGTGATTATAATTTTACGAATATGAAGTGTCCCTTTAATTTTTTTGAATAGTATATATTGCTGTATCGGTTATTTTCGTTGCACGAGTGCTTATTATAAAATAAAGGATCGGCCCGCGTCCCAGTGAAAAGATTCTATCTCTGTATACTGGGATGTAACGGTGAATGGGAGGCCCGTTCACGCGAGATCCGATGCCATTAGATTTCGGTTTCGACACGACGGATTCACCGGGGTACAGAAGTGGAAGCTCCCGTGACTACGAACCGTGACTTCATGCGACTCTAATAATCGTTGAGAGTAGGTCAGTGCCGGCAGGGACGACTCGGAATCGGTACAACGAACGGAAAGAGAGATCCCGCATTAGCCGAGGTGAATACGCTCGCTACGAGAAAAAAGAGCCCGAGAGAAAGAGAATCGAGTATACGGAGGCGCGTTAATCACTCACGGGTATGCGAGCTAGCGTATTATCGTCCGAGTTTGGCTTTCATCGACGGAGCTACGTTCTATCGACGATCTCGATCGAGCTGAACGTTTCGGATATCGATTTCGATACGTACATTGAAAACAAAAATTTGTTTTATTTTATTTGAAAATATAGGAATAAACATTTTGAAAAAAATACTGATTTTTTAAAAATTAGTATTATAAAAAACAAATATTACGTTGTACACGATGTTTGAACGTATGTAAATAAATATTGAATTCAAAAAAATTTCTATTTTCAGCCGATATCTAGAGAGAACAAAGTGACAATGGATCCCGAAACCTACTTTTTCGTTATCAATACGAAGAATGGATCGCGAACGATACGCGTCGATATGTGGAGCCGAAGTAGAGGAAAGCGAGTCACACGCGAGACTCGCATCGGAGCCGAGCGCGAGAGGATCGTCGGCCTCCGGTGGAACCTGTTTCGCGGCGATCCATTCAAGGGGATACCCGATCGTCTCGAGAAGACGACCTCATCTCGGAAATGCAGCGCGTATTCCCTTTTCCTCCACGCGCTCCCTCCCTCCCCTCCCTCGATTCTCCGTGGGAAAAACGAGAGAGGTTCTACGTAGACCGACTTTCGAAACTCGAACGTATATCGCTCGGCTCTCGACGCGAGCCAACGAAAACCAATAGCCGAGGCTCGCCCATCGAGGGGGCGAGAGGGGGAAGCACCGCTCCCCGTTAACTTTTGTATCGCGCGATAAGTTTTCTTCCTTCGTTCTTTCAATCGCGCCTTATCTTTTATTCATTCCATTTTGGCCAAAACTCGAGATATTCCCGTGACGATTCTAGGAGATTCAAAAAATTCAACCCAAACGAGACGCGAAAATCTCGAGTGGTTTTTACGCCTTTCGAGGTATAAAAGAGGTGGCGCGATACGGCCCAACGACAAAAATGGCGCCCCGGTCCCGGGAACCTGTTTCGCGCGCGAGTCGAGTGTCGCGAGAACGCGGCGAATCGAATCTCGCCGTTCGAATCGAAAGAATGAGAAAAAACAAGGAGAGAGAGAGAGAGAGAGAGAGAGAGAGGGAGAGGAAAATAGTTTGGAAATAACGAAGGGATGGAAATTACACAGCCGAGATTTTTCATCCGGTGGCCTCATCGAGGTTCCTTTGATGTTTCCCGGTCCCACGTGATCGGAAAGTATATTAACCGAGCTCGCGTGTACCCTGAATTTCAAACTACGGCACGTTCCGATCTCATCAGCTAATTTCATCACCCACTGGAAACATTTTCGAGGTGGAATTGAAACGGTGAAATTGAGTAGGCAACTTCGGCGAACCTGTTCCGATTCCCCGCGAAAAGGTTTATTCTCGCCACGGTTTTACGGCGAAAATAAGAGCTTTGTCAGAGCGATAAACGAAGCGTGATTTATCGAGTCGTGAAAAAATACGTTGACATTATCGAGCCGGTGCGCGGCGGTGTGCACGATCGGAGCGCGAAGCGGCGCGAGAAAGAGAGAGAGAGAGAGAGAGAGAGAGAGAGAGAGAGAGAGAGAGAGCAGGTATGCGAGTGAACCCAAACGAGGTATAATGTCCTCGGGCAACGGTACAAGTTACATAACGTCCCCCCGGCGTGCGTATTCGCGTGTGCGTGAGGCCTTTTTGAATGGACGCGAAATATCTATGGGCTCGCGACGAGTTCGTATTTGCGCGCCCGAGGGTGGGAGAAAAAGCTCGTCCAACCTGTATATCGGCGGTTAAACATCGAGAATCGATGTAATTACTTTCGATTACACGCGTCCGCCGTGAAACGCGAGCGAATAAATAACGTACCCTGGAAAATTACTCGGGACTATCGGTTAAATAAAAAAAGTCGATGACATTCGTTGTCACGGGACGGCCCTTTCGACGAACCCGTTTAAAGAGAGCCGCGGGAAACCGCATCAATGGTTTTCGTTGCGCCTACCAAGCGCTTCTTGCGACGCGAGCGGGAGAAATCGAGGCAATTGCGCCACATACTTCGAAAATGATAGCCACCCGATGCGCGCCTTTCTAAAAATGAAGATCACCGTAGGGAGAACGATGATGGAATTGACCGGATGAGCGTAATAAAAGCGAGCTTGTCGAACGTCGATCGAACAGCCGATGCTTCTTGCTAGCGGTGAAAATATTGTTTCGCGCAAAAATTCGAGGGAAATCGACTTTGCTCGTTCAATCGGGCGAATTTTTCGCGGGGAAAATTTATTCCGGTCTCGTAGAGTCGTTCTCTCGACTTTCCGAGCTATTAACACCACCACACGCTTCCTCCTGGACAATCGAGTTATTATTTTCCTCTGATTGTGTTAGCACCCCCCTCCCCTCGGAACTCGTCGGTGCCGGCGCTTCTGGTCTCTCTCATTTACGTGACCAATTTCACCCGTGGCACAACTCGCTCGAGTGCACTTGGCTCTCACAGAAACGCAATTCGATGATAAGACCGTGCTTCCACGGTTGTACACACTCCAAAGGGCTCTCTCTGCTCGTCTTTTTACACCAGACCAAAAAATTCCATTTTCGCACTATCCTCCGAATATCAAAACTTGCCGAATCACATCTATCAAGTTAGCCCCGCAAAATAAGATTTGTAAAAAAATTCTTATGCTGCAATATGCTAAGCATGTGCTATTACGTGCTGTGAAAACAAATTTATTAATTAAACCAAATTATTCGGCATAAAATAGCACAAGTAGAGTACTTTGAATTAATTTAAAAACTAATCCGTAATTCGAAACTCACGGAGCTAATTATTTTTGAAAAATAATTCTTGTTTATATCTGCTAAAGTTTAATTCATAAAAAATTTGTTTTTACAGACGTTGCAGTAGAAATTTTTTTTTATATGTTATTCTGCGAGGCTGACTTGATAGGCATGCCCGCGAATCTTGTCTACGCAGGGTTAAGAATATTAATCCGGAAGATTCGTAAACGTAATAACGCGGTCTGGCAAACTTCGATTAGAATTCCCACGACTATCGGTGCCGCGGAGGTGGCAATAATCCTTTGAAAGTCCGCCTTTATGGCTCCGTGCGCAACCCCTGGGGACACTCGCCACCTGTTCCCCAACGGGATAATCCATGCGTGACGATGAGACACACGCGGCTCGTGTGAGACAAGGGAACGAAATAGCCCCCAAAACTTGTCCGCCAGGTGAATTTCATTTTTTTCCTTTCTCTCCTTACACAGGAAAAACTCTTGTTACACTGTAATCTTCGAAATTCATGAGTATCGATTTTAAAACGGATATTCTGTTATCGGATATTTTTGCTTGATTAACGAGTTCGAGAACAGGTGCATCTTCGGATTAAAATCTGGAGAATTAAAATGCGCTGGGTGGGGATAAGTAGGGGTTTGGAGAATTCCGCGAAAGTCCGGTGTGGGTGAGAATACGCAGAGAGAGGAGATAACGATGTTACAGCAAGCTCAATCGTCGTAGTTCCGCGACGGCGGCAAAACGATACACACGTGGAATTGTAAGCTGCTACTTGACTCTCGTGTTACTTGTTTTTATCATCAGCGCATCGAAGTGTAAAAAAAGGAAGCGGGGGGAAAAAACATTTACACTCGACTCGTATTCGCCCGTGAAACCTCGCCGCGCGTAACGATTACGGACGCGTGAAGGACGTGGAGCTAGCGCGATGTACAGTCGAGATTCAGGTCTCGGGAGGAGGAAGCAAATCGCTATGCGAATGTTTAATCGCTGGTTACGTACTAGTAGCCGATAATTGCGATACGCTAACTCTGTTTACCGTCCACATTCGAACGATTCGATGTACAATTTTATTCCGATTATCTAAAAAGAAAAAAAAATGTAAATTTTTCTAACGAGATTCAGTCGCGATGGAATAGTGGGACATTTGTTCGTAGGATACTAAAACAGGGAGTTACACAGAACGTGGGTAGCGATGACGGGCGAGAAAAGTGGCTATACTATTCCGGAACGATGTTCCAAAGTAGACGCGAATGGCTCTTATACTCGAGCGAATAGAAAAAGAGGGATTGAAAGGGAGACAGGAAGTTTCTCACAGGGGGAGAGAGAGAGAGAGAGAGAGAGAGATTGGCGATACACGCACGCGCGCGCGGCGCACCCCCACGCGAAATAGTCGCTTCTCACGCGCCTTCTCACAATGCCTCTCCGCTTTCGGAGTATCGCAATCCGCAATTAACGAGACTTACACGAAACGTATCTCTCTCTTTTTCTTTACATAACGTCGCGTTATCGAATCCGGCGTGTGTAACACGCGAATATTTTCGACACGTGAATTCGCGAGCCGCATTCCTGGAATTCCAGTTTCGATCGATAAGGAACACTCGGCGAGTCTCGCGACACACCGCCCCGTCCCTGTCGATTTTCTCACGCGAAACCATCGGGAATCGTTTCTTTTTTATTCGACGGATAACTCGTTCACGACAGAAATCAGCTGATGCTCCCCACGGAATAATCAGGAAGCTATTAAGTTGAACGATTCAGACCGGTCGTGTCTCCCTCTCTCGCTACTCGCCTCTCGAAACTTTCGACTCCGACACCGGACGTTTGCTTCTAAAGCGTCCGTCGGACTTTTTCGGGAACGAAAAAGAAATCTTCTTCCCGATTAATTACGAACCCTAATTTTAAGCGATATCGATCTCTCGCGTTTGAACAATCGAGAAGAATGCAAAAATTTTCATCTCTCTGACAATGGCACATTTCTGACTAATTATAATTCCATTTTCGCTTCAACGTATTATAACAAGATTCAAAAAATTTTCGAATACGAATTTCGAAGAATGGAGTAATTAAATTGCCGAGCGAAGCAGATGTAACACCTCATGTGAAAGCATGTGCAACGGGAGCGAGACGAATAAAAAAGGAAAGGGAAAGAGAAAATAAAAGGGAAGGATGGAAAAGAGAGGGAGAGAGAGAGAGAGAGAGAGAGAACCCTGGGCGACTTGAGCCGTCTCGGAATGTGGTTTCGATGTGGATTGTTCGTCTCTCTCTCTCTCTTTCCCTTCTCTTCTCTCTACGTTTGCTTTTACTAACGAGAGAACGGTACGGGATGAAACCACAGAATGAAGATTGTGCAATTGCGAAAGGAAAAAATTTTATTTGCACTAATCAATATGTAGTCAACTTTGAACTCAGCGAATTCCTAAGAAACCTTAACCTCCGGGTTCGTATTTTTTAATACATCGATAATGTATTAATTTTGTTGGCTCAAGGTAAACAATTCGGGAGCGAACGGGAAGTTACTTTCGAGCGGAAGTAAATTTATCCTTCGTGCCGGGCCGAGCGAAAGCCTGATAATCCCGCGAATGCAAACTCCAGGAATTTCTTCCAAGTCTCGATGAAAACCCGAGAACGCGACGTGGTAGAGTATATATAATCGTCATTTTGGTTCACTGGACAACTCACACAAACGAGAACGGAGACTTTTGCTTTCGCTTTTTATTTCGCGTCCTGTGCTATGGTCCGAATGATGATTCTCAAGGTCGCGATGTGTGTAATCGTTAGCCCCCACTTTTAAAAAATATAACTTTTACAAATTGTACTGAATTTTACTCTACATTGTACGACATCCACAAAAAAATTAAAAAATTGAAAAAGGTATATATATTTGTATTTAAATCACCTGGCCTGTGGTTTCTCGTGGAATTTGAAAAAATTTTTGGTATCGGCAGGGGTTGAATATGTGCATCCGAGTTTTGCAGTGACTTGCGAGAAATTTTTTCGAAATCTTATATCATTCAATTTGTTGCATTGTAATGAACTCTAAACAATGAACGCAATTCAGAAACCACAGGCCAGGGGATTTAAATTAAATATATATTTTTAAAATTTTTTAACTTTTTTTGCGGGTGTCGTACAATACATATAATTTAAAAAGTTTTCATTTTTAAAAATCGGGGTAGCTCTTGGCGGCTCTCATCTTTTTTGCCCTTTCATACTTTCTCCTCTCTTCCTCTCTCTCTCTCTCTCTCTCTCTCTCTCTCTCTCTCTCTCTCTCTCTTCCTCTCTCCTTACTCTCGTGCAATTCCTTCGTTACGCCCTATTTAACGGTACTTTCCAGCGACGCGGCCTTCGTATTCGACGAGCGGTTGGATCGCGCGCGAGTCGATGATCCTGAATACTTTTGTATCGCGATGACTTTCTAAATCCGAGATCGATTACGGAGTTCGGGGTTACTTCTTCTCCTCGGCAGGTGAAAATTCACGCGATAATCGACTGAGTTTCCGTGCCGCGCTCTTTTGACTTAGAATCGACTACTGACGCAATTTAGAATCGAAACTGGATCGCGATAAGACGCGAAAAAGAGTATCCATGGTGTTAATTTCCAGACATCGCGAGTCCGTTAACGTTCTTCGAGTGTCGCGTTTTCCGAGAGTTATTTTAAGCGCACGAGCTCGGGAAAATTGCAGGATGAGAACAAAAAACGGCGCGCATAAATTGCCCCATGGCCTTCATTCGTCCAGCGTTGTCTCTTATGTAATACCCAGGAACGTACCTAAACTGGCCCCGATGTCAATGAATTTCATTGTTCAAAACATAAACACGATTACAGTCCTGATTCGAAACGTTGTCTCTAATATTTACGATCGCTTCGAACCCTCGAGATCATCGTTCAATTTATAAAATTCTAAACTTTTATAGAAAAAAATTCAGAATTTAGAAAATTAAAATCAACTTCAAGAATCGAATTAGATCTTTCAAAGGATTTTAAGCGTGAACTATAATTTAAATTTCCTCTCGAGAGGTGAAAATTGAAAAAGTTGCTTTTGAAAACTCTCTCTCGGGTCCCTTAATTTTTAGCTTCTCGGCCAATATAGGTCGTAAAAGTGTTGAAGCGGCGTAGCAGGACATCTCTCGTGCTTTGAAACGCGAGCGAGATAAGTGGACGAGTTCTCGCGTCTCTTTTGTGCGGAGCTATACGTGCTTGGAGCATTCAGCCTGCGTATATCCGCACACGTGCGTGAGTCTCGTTTCTCGCCACGAAGAGAGGCTTAAAAAGTTCTTCCCTCTCGCGATCCTTATTTCTTTCTTTTTGCCTCTACGAGTCAGACGGAAGTGTACACCGCCGGCAACTCCGACTCGTACGAAGTGTCCAATCACTGCTCGTTAACGTTATTTTTCGCAATTCACACACGTCGATCATTTCGTTGCGTTTTCTGATGTCGCGAGATGCAAAACTCGAAAAACGGATATACGAGATTCGCGCGAAAGGTAGTGCGAAACGTTGCTGCTCCTCTCGAGCGCGGAAATAAGTGTGTACACAAAGCGTACGTCGAATCGCCCACGTGAATTTTCATGCCTCGTAAAACGAACGCGCGCGTGCGAGTATCGCCACACCGTTACTCGTATACCTACGAACCGAACGATTGATATTTTCGTGTAGACTAAATTTAGCGAATCGTCTCTCGTAATAATACAAACCGCGGTGTTTGAAAACGTGTAGTTGAAAAGAGGGTAAATAAGCAAAGGCACGGGAAAGATCAAACTTGGTGCTCTTCTATTGTCAACAAATTTTTCTTCAAATTTCACTTTTCTGTGAATTTTTTCGTAGACGGGGTGGATAACGCGTATGACAACGTCTACTTCACTCGCAAATTATCGATTGCCCGTGCGCATACCACCCTGCACAACGTGGTGCCATGAACTGAAGCTATTTATTACACCCGGAAACCTGACTATTCGACACGCGAGCTAGAAAAAAAACTCCTGAAAAAAAGGGAGTAAAAAATACGAAGCAACGACGAATTTCCGACTAGGGAATTGTTGCTCGGGCAATTTTATTATCGGGGAAAAAAGAAAGTGGAAAAAAGAGGATAATTTCTCCCATCTGGTGATTCGATCGAGATTAGCAAGGTCGATGACCTCCCGGAGTTACGAGAAAAATTTTATTTCCTATTTCTTTCAGTGCTATATATCATCGACGTTAACGAACGTCGACACGGAATTACCTCCCGTTGAAAATTAATCGTATCGCACGCGTCCCTCGCGACTCGTGTAAATACGTCGACTGGTCAATTCTGTGGACGTATCGCTACGATCGATTGATCGAGTAAAATAGTACTTATCGAAATGTAGTATTTGCTTGCGTATCAGCGTCAAAGGGCAATTCTGTGAATGGGCGAAATAGAAGTAGACGGAAAAGTATAGTGTAGTGAAATTAGTTTCCATAACAACACCGGACATTAGCCCTCCGCTACAAGCGTCTTTATGCATTTATATCGAGGGAGAGAAAACCGATCAGGGAGTAAAAATTTCAACAAATATTCACTTCCTCGTCTGTTTGAATCGAACACAGTAAAATTTGTAATATCGGGGAAATGTCAGTCTTGAATAACTCGATAATAAAACAAAATCGTGCTGCAGTTCTGGATCAACCTTTCGATACAGTTCTTCCGTTACTAATCCAATAATTGATTTTCCTTCGTTTTATCGCACGGCAAATAGCAGTGAGAACGTGCAACACCGGACCGCTACCGGGTTGACATTCAATCATGGCGCACTCGATGGAAAACCAGCCCTTTCGGTTTTCCCACGCGCATGTACATGCCGTGGAGAAAGCCACGATTTCGTCTATGTTAGATACGCTATTGGGTACCGTATTATTTCGTATCCATTAACCACGATCGTTCGCGAGGATTTAAATATTTTTTGCCTCCATGAGTATTCAACCGCATTCACCTCGACAGAAATTTCGATTTCTCTTATGTATTAAATTTGAGCTCTGCCAGTTAAATACCCGGCGCGATTTTCTCGAATGTCCTTGTCGAGATCGACCTTGGTCCTTGCAGTTGTGCGTTCAATTATATAAACGAAAAAGAAAGAAATTTTATTCGCGTCAAGTATCGAATTGAAGGTTAATGTTACTAGAATGGCCCGATATGAGTCAATAAGTCAACACTATTGAAATGCGATTGTAAGAGGGCAGACTATGAGAACGAAAACCGAGAATACACGATGACTGACACTCTTCTATTTTTGTAAAAGTATGACTCCGAATAAACACCTGTTTTCATCGAGTGTCTCGAAAATACTCGTAACGTATCCATAAAATGCATACGTAGTGATAATTCGATGATGTTTATGTCGCAAAAAAAAGTTTCTCTACACAGCGGTTCGTTCACACTCTAATTCAATTTTTATTGAAATCAATAAAATGTATCGACTTCGATAACTTAGTTGTGCGTTATTATCGGCAATAAACATTTTTATTTCTAAAAATAACTTTCATTTACTAAATTTTTCAATTTCGATTAAATTCGAGATAAATGAATTCCTGCCTTATACTTCAATCGAAGAGGACAAGAAGTATTGTTATGGTCTTGCAATGAAAAAGAGAAAGAAAGAGCTAAAGAGGTAAGCATTGTTCTTCCCTTTTTCCTCTCGTTTTCCTTTTTAATCGGACATTATAATGACACTCCGGCGGCACACGTGCAATGCAAGCGAGCTAAAAGGAAGAACGAAGGAGGAACGGAATAAGGAGTGATCAGGGGGATAGAGAAGGAAGATACAACCTGAAATAAGGAAGAGGAAAGGGGAAGAAAGAGCGGAGCAGGTACAAAGAAATAGATTCTACTTCGCGACGAAGAATTCACCGCTTGGAACGATGGTATAATGAGATCCTCACGGAATTTCCACCATTCTCATATAGCATAGGGACTGGTAAGACATTCGCGATAAGTCCACAAAGTTTCACCTTTCCCAGCCACTTATTTTTCTTTTCATATATAATCTGCAATTTCTCAAGACGAAAGCTCGCTAAACCGCACGATGAGTACCGCCCTTATTCGTGCCCGTGAGAGCTCTAAGCGTATCGTTAATTAATCCGATTCTATTTTCCATGCTAAATAAATTCAATATGATAGTTCTTACTATCTCAATTTGTCCAAAGTCAAAACGACGCAAGATGCATTTCACCGTTTACGAAACTCGATTTTAAAAAATAATTAAGTAAATTAACGAGTGTACACAAATTCTAACTCCGTTGTAGATTAGTTATACACAACATGTGACAATAAATTGGAGAAACGGAGCTCTAACGGTGATCGAATACTTATTTTTGCGATCCCAGGCGTTATTACTGACAATCGAGTCGCAAACCATAATGCAAGATGAACCAAGAGTCTCGCTAATTTTAACACATTGGTGACACATACATCGAGAGATTTTCTAATCATCGAACTCAGAGTAACCAGAAACGAAAATAAATTCCATCACAAGGTACACAAATTTCTCTCGTTAACTATTTCTGTTTTGACACTTTTTTGTCTGATCTATTAGATATCCTACAGGAGAATTGAGTCAACATTCTTTCTGTCCAATAAATAAGAATAATAACATTGCTATCTCGGTATCAATTATAACGATAATTATAATAATTTAACAACCTGATCATTCCGATATTGGATAGCCAGAACCAAACTATGTCGTAAACAATAACGCGGCATTATTCTCCAATGGGTGAGATTTCTGCGAAAATTTAGTCGTTTTGAGATTCATCGAATTCTACGCTATACATTCATTTCTACGAAACTTTCTAGTTGTGTGTGAATTTATTAAATATTCGCACAAGAAAATATTATTGGGATATCATTTCTAGTTCAATTTCAGCACAAATTGATAAAACGGTGCTACGTCAGATAATATTTTGATGCACACCTTTACATTTTATTTTTTTCAATTTTTTAATAAAAAATATCTGAGTTGATACGTCTCAAAAAAAAAATTATGATTCAATAATGAGGTTCTAACACCCCTTCCTCCACATGTCACATCGTTTATTTGTTACATATATGTATAATTATAATGTTCATAGTGAAAATCCTCGACCGTCGTAACGGAGATATTGGTCCATAAATTGCCAAATAGCGAAACGAAGAAAATATCAAAACATTCTTCACTTACATTATTTTCAGAGGACGATCGAGCGCCAATTCAGAAGATTCAATTGGTCCTGATTACTACTTCTTATCACTTTAATACACGTGTTGATACACTGTCATTCACTACCCGGTTCACCGCACGCAATCGTTACTTAATTCGCTCGTTTGTTTGATGATATTTTGCTAACCGGCGTCATTCGTGCCGCGTCGTTTGTACGTTTCAAGCAGCATATAACACGATCAACAGCAACATTCGGTACTGTTTGCCGCGCATCTGAGAACTGAGAACTCGAGAACGGAGTGGCGAGTAGATTCGCGGCTCGCGCTGTTGCCTCCATTTTACTCGTCAAGATGGCAGCTCTTACCGACGAATGAGAGAATATAGAAATCATACCGATCAATCAGGTGTGAGCAGTCCTGCTATTGGTTGTTTCTGAATTATTTTGAAAACACCCGCATTTTTCGAATATTTTATTAGTATACTTTTATTTATAGTATAATATTAAGAAAATCTGAATCCAATAATTCATTCAACAAAAATTTAAAAAAATTATCTTTATTTTAAATTTATTATCGATACAATATCCATCTAATAAATCATAATGTACAAAGTTTTCGTTTGAAAAATACTCCAGGTTATTAAAGCGTTTATAAATAACATTTCCATTTACTCTATTTCCTGAAATATATTCCTACATATATATTAAGAGAGATAATTTTTTATTTTGAATTGATTATCCCGTTATTGGATTTCAATTATCGAACAGATATAATTCATATAACCATTATTCATATAACGGTATATTATTCCAAAATTCATGAAAGAAAAAAACATATTTACAAAATATTTTAATAAATAACATGCATAAAACATTACATTTAAGATGGATTCTATAAATAACAAATGTCTATTTCTTAAATTCGTTAAAATTGACGAAATAAAACTGGTCTGCGCTAGTACTTGTTACACTTTGTGTATCATTTTTTAGATTTCTTTGTTTGTATTTATCCAAGGTGCAGTTTTGTTCCCTAGGTAAAAATTTATTTGTGTTTCTTAATGAATCAATACTTTTCGAGTGACTTTCACAATTTAATATTGTTGAAGTATTTATTTTCTTACTTTGTAGTTTGTTTACATTCAAAGAAATTCTAGATCTCTCTCTATTTTGCGTAACTTCTTTCAAATCATAGATGAAATCATTATTGACCGGTTTAATACGGTTACGTACTGGTCGTTGAGGTTTCGCAACCTGCGTCACCTTCCTTTTCTCGTTTTCAAGAGAATCGTTATTGCATTTGTCAATCAATTTTCTTTCTGAGCAATTAGAATCATTAAATGTTGTAGCCAATTGTTTATCAGCATCAACTTCTGTATTACCGAATATTACTTCCATCACCATACGCCTAAGATCGGGATTAAAACCTTTTTTTTCGGATGTAACTTTATCCGTAGATTCATTATTTTTCGTGGAATTTTTAAATTCTGATTCAGAATTTACTTCTGAACTTTTTATGTGTCCATCATTCGCATGTTTGACATCATTTATTACAAATGCTTTTTCATTAATCTTATCCATCACATTTTTGTTGATAGAATTTGTTGTTTCGTCATTAGTTGTAACTTTTGTTTCGTCAATATCAATTATTTCAATGTCGGTGTTATCATCTTCTGGAATATCTGCTTGATCACTCTCCATCGAGGTATATTCTTCTTCGGGTATCTCTGATATCATTTCCGCAAGAATAAAACGATTATTCTTTGCATTATGCACTCTGTTGCAGTGAGCAACACATTCGCATTTGAAAAAACACTTAAAATTACATTTTGTACAACGATATCTATTCCACCCTATATGAATAGCCATATGTCGTCGTAAATTGGTCATTGAAGTAAATTTACGGTTGCACATCAAACACTGCAGATTCCGTAAATCCGCTTTTGACGCTATTTTATTCTCCATCATTTCCACTACCGTTTTTCCATCATTAACGTCAATTTTACTACTTGATACATTTGCAGAGTCAGAAGGAATAATTATTTCTTCTTGAATGTCATTTGAATCATTATCTATAAAAAATTAAATTAAAATATATTGGATCCAAGAATAAGTACGTGCTATATGTAAACAATAATTTAACTAATTATATTCATAATTCTCACCATTTGATTCATTAGAATCTTGAATAATTCTATATACATTCTTAGTTTTCCGCTTTTTACTTCCTACACATCTAATACTAGAATTATCTGTTGATTCTACCTCATTAGTACATACAATTTCAGGTGAATCAATAAGATCATTACAGGATCGCCTTTTCAAATTATTGTTTGAAACTGTGTCAACATCAGAATTTGGTCTGTTTTTAGATAAATTTGTGATATCTAATAAATTCCAATTTGATTCACTAATCGACGTTATCGTTTCAATACGAAGTGGTAACTGATCATTTTCATTCTCACTAGAAGAATAACTGGAATTCTTCTCTGATGACATTTCTCTATCAGTTGAACTTGGAGTATTTGCTCCATCAGAAGTGTCTGAGCTTTCAACTACAGTTATTTCCTCAGTTATAGTTTTTAATCTTTCTCCATCTTCAATATGACTTGAACCAACGGGTAAAACGTGACAAAATCGAGAATGAGAAAATAATTCTTCAGTTGTCTCAAAAATCATTTCACAATTTTTACATTTTTGGATTTTCTGTGTTAATTTTAAATTTTCCTGCAATTTAAAATTTTTGAATTAATAACAAATTATTCATAATATTTTATAAAATAATGAATTCATAATAGAATATGATACATACATCAGAAACTTCATTTCCTACATTTTCAATAACAGTTGCAGAGGATGACTTCTTATCGTGTTGAGCTTTGGTTACTGCTTTCTTGTATGCTCTTTCTTGAATTTGGGGTCTTAATTTTCGTACTTGCTCATTAGTTTTTTTATGAACTATAATTAATAATAAAGTTTAACTGATATTCCACATTTCGATTATCAATAATTGAAGCTCACCTTTAAATAGATGACGATAAACACTCCATGTGTTTGTGAAAATATTAGGACAACATGGACATGGATAACACATACGATGTGATGTATGTAACGTTTTTAAATGAAAAGTTAATGTTTTCTTTGTCGAAAATTTTGCCTTACCTGAAAATAGAAAATATGTAATTAAATAAATTCAAATTTTTTAGGCAATAGAACTAAACCTAATAAATTTAATACTAACATATATAACAGACTAAATTTAATGGAACCGAAATATTATTTGATGATTCACTATCCTCATCGCTTCCACATCCTGCCGCTGAGTAATTACATTTCTTTGTATGACTTATTCCAATAAGTTTGCCATTGAGATCTACTGTACCTGACTTTTCTCTAGTCATATTATGCAATTCTGTTACCTGAAATAAAAATCTGTGTCATTTCTCAAATCTACTATACTATCCCAAGAATCACTTTCAAATCAACAAAATTATTTGCATTAATCATCCATAAATAATTTCATTGATACATACTTGGGTTTTCATTGTATCTGTATTCGAATCTTTTGAATTTTTGGAATCAATAATAGTTTGATAGGCTAAAGATGAATTTGAATCTATCTGTTCAACAACCACTTTACTATCATCATCTAAATAAGACAACTCAGACATCTCCTTGGAATTTTCATTTTGTTTTTGATAAAGCATATCTATTACACCAGTAAGATCCTTTTTATGATTTCTTAAAACTTGACTTCTGAGAATTCTATCATTTGTCTTAATATTGGTTAAACCTGGTTGCTCTCCAATTTGAGAAGAAAGGATTTCTGTGATAGGTTGCTGAAAAATTTCCGTTTAATAATTACTAAGAAATTAAATTAATTTGATAATAAATTAAAAATATTATACTAACAATATCAAAATTAATATGATGATTTCTGCTCGAATTAATATCATATTTTGTAACACAATAAACTCTCTTATGTGAAATGAAATTCACAAGACTTCTAAACAAACTTCGACAAACACGACATTCAAAGATTATGTCGCAGTCATTTGTAAGTATGTCTTTAACCTCATTAGTACTATTTTGAAGTAGTTGAGATATTTGATACAGATTTGTTATGCTACTTTGAATTGGTTTACGAAGTTTTGATAAATCAGGACTAATATGCCCATGTGGACTTTTGTTACTGTTTAATTTAACTTTTCCTATCCTCCCACATTTTTTTGTTTCAGATTTACCTTTGAGAGATTTCATTGTGAAACCATAAATGTATTGTAAAATGTTATCTGAAAATAAAAAAATGTTATTCTCATTATTTTTTGCAAAAAATAACTAACAAATCAAAATTATAGCTTTTTCCCATTGATCATACAATTATAACAATGAGGGTGAATAATTTAAATAAATATGAAACTATACAATTTTATATGAAAAAATAATGAAAACTTCACAATAGAATATTATAATAAAATGTTGACATCATTTTTTTATCATATTGTTAATAAAAATACTCAAAGAGTTTGATTTGCATTGAAATGTAATATAGTCTTATTGAAATCTTCAATAGGCAATTAATTAATCAAAATTTCAATCGATTTATTCAATAAAAAATCAAAACATAAAATATGCGTACACACTTATCTATTATATGATTTACTACTACATATAAATGTGGAAATTATGATCACACACTTACATGATACAACTGTATATTTTAAATCATACATAAATAACTTGCCATTGGAAACAAGAATATGCAAAATATATAACATTATTTAAAATTAAAATTTGTAATTATAAAATTAAAAGAAAATAAATTTCGGAAAAGTAGTTTATCTTTTATGAAATCATTATAGAAATGTATAAATAACTGCAGAAGTCTCTCCTGCATTTTATAAAAAGAAAACTGTCTTTACCTAATGGATTTTTATATGACTCATTAATAAATAAATGAATGTAATTATTTTCGCAATTATATTATGACTCCGAACAAACAGCAGCATACAAATTGTTTTTAAATGTAGTCACACGATGCACAAGCACTACCAGGCGTCCTCCATCTTTAACCTATGTTCTTAGGCTCTCCGTTCGGTGAAAACTTTATGGGCAGCACTTTAGTTAAACCAATACGATCAAAAAATATGATTTAACGCATTGTAATCATAAAAATTTGTTAATTATTGAACTAAAACAAAATAAAATATGCAGCATACACGATTGTTACATATTATTAAGGTAATTTTAATACACGTTTAATATAAGTAAAATATCTTTAACCTGAAGTTAGAATGGTTTGAAAATTTTCTTTTTCTTTTTCTTTTAGATTTTTTGCTTTCATTATTATTAATAATAATTTATTCAAGTAAATTTCATCATTACATTAATATATATTAAATTTACAGAATGTCACCACCCCATTCATTTATAAAACAGATACTCATACTGTGGCTGGTACCTTAGGATTAATTAGAAATTACAACAAATTTACTTCTCAAAAAAGGGATATTTATTCATCAAGTGTTCTATATGATTCTGCTGCTAAAAGTGCAGAATCAAAGTTTAGCATCGTAACCAAATTTCTAAGTAAATTTAGATTATCTAATTTGAAAAAATATGTAAGTGACATTGTGTGTATCTATAAAATCACGTACCTTTCATGATTATTCTAATATTGTTTTTCTAGAAACTTATGTCATGTGGATGCATATTATATGAAAAAACAGTGGATACTTTGGAATATGATAAATTTTATAAAGGTGAATTATCATAATACATATATCATAAACATTTCCAAAACTTTTATACATTTATACTTTGATTTTATTCAATAGAGTTTCATATGACGGATACATTTTATTCTTGGTATCTAGTAACAGAATTACATGTATGGATGTTGATGTGTCGTCTAATGGCAGATGGAAAAGATGGTAAATTAGTCAGAAATATATTAGTTGAAACAATGTGGGCTGATGTGCAGAAAAGAACTGAAAAACTTGGTGTTAGTTTTCAATTGTAATAATTTATAAAAACATTATTTAAAAAGTAAACTACTTTTATTTATAAATTATTCTTTTCAGCCAATAGTATCATCTGTAAAACGAACTCAGCTGAATGAAATTTATCAACAGTTCAATGGAGCTATAATTAACTACGATGAAGGTATTATGTCAGATGACAAAGTGTTGGCTGGTGCGTTATGGAGACGATTTTTCAATTCGGAATGTAGCAATCCGCTAGAATTGGAACAACTGGTAATCTATGTGAGAAAACAGGTATAATTGCTCTATTGACAATAACAATGAATTATGTAATTCAATAGTTTGGTTATAATTGAATAAAATTATGTAATTTAATTTCACAGATAAACATGTTGGATAGGATACCATCTGAAAACATTTTGTATAATTCAAATATAGAATGGTTGCCTCTAGAGAAATTAGAATGATCAATTACTTAAATGACTAATGTATACAGTTTTTGTATAACAGTGTTATTACTACAAAAGAATTTATAATGATAAAATATCATTTATTGAAATATTCTAAAATAAATTTTATGGAAAAAAATTCAAGAGTAAGTAAAAAAGTTATTTAGTAAAATAATCTCATAATCACTTTTATTCTATAAATTTCCAATTTATTAATTTTACTTTGTCTATTTACATGCATTACTATTAGCATTAACTTTAATACGACATACATAACTATTAACACATAAATTATCACAAGGTAGTTTCAACCAAGTATCAGCATATTTTATGAAATTTCTGAAACAAACATTAATTTTATTATTTTCTATAATAACATTATTAATTTTTATTTTCCATTGCTTACTTATAATATTCCATTGACATCACATCATCCGAATTCATTCTAGTAACCCACTGATCCAATGAATCAAGAGTTAATTCTGAAATTCCATATTTTTCTTTAAATGAATAAGATTTAAACCATTTAGGTCGCTGACTAGGAGTTATATTAGCTTCTGTTAAATTATACATCCAGTTATCGTAGTCTATTATTGCCTATAAAATAAAGATTTCTGTGACAGACAAGCTGCAATAGGAAAACAAAATAATCATATAAATAATTTATCTAACTTACAAAATCATTAGCATTAGCTGTGTATATTTTATAGTTTGGATTCAAATCTGCAAAAGTTGTAGTACTTCCACCATTCCAAGCAACATGAGTTGGCTTTGTGTAATCATCAGAATCATATATAATACGTAACTCATCGCTATGAGTATGACCATTGAATTGTCCACTGATAATATTACTATATCTATTAATAATTTTAATAAATTCTCTAACCCAAGTGGATTGACATTCATTATCACCAGGTGGAATATGAGTCAAAATGTGTACAAATTCTCCATCTTTTTCAGCTTGAGATAAAACATTTGCTAGCCACTGTAGTTGACCATTAGGATCTTGTGGTTTATACAATATCCACCTGTTGAAGAAGATTTATTATAAAAATGAATTTATTTTAGAATAGGCACAAAAATTAAATCTCTTACCAATTATAAGGATAACAAACGTTATTATTCAAACCAATAATTCTAAAGCCTGGTTTTGGTGAAACTGTATAAAATCCTCCCTGTAAAATGGTAGATCGTGTAGATTCTGGTAGCCATCCATATCCAATCCATATATCAGCCATAGTCGAATACAACCATCCCATACTTAAATTATGATCAACTATGGTGTTAGGAGCAAAGCTAAACAAATTATTTTTTTTAATATTATAAGCTATTATTCTAAAAGTGTTTTATTCGTAAATTAATTTTAAATAGGTTATAACATACACGTTTGGTGGATGAGATTCATGATTACCAAAAACTGGAAATATTGGTAAACCTTTGAAAGTTTCATGAATTTTGGTGTAAGTTTTATTGAGCACATCAACATTTCCATCTTTCCCGGTTTCCCAAACTCCATGGTCTATGATATCACCGGTAAAGTAAACATACGACAAATCCTTGAAAAGAAAAAAAGTCGGTAAAATAACAATAACACCATCAGTGTAGATATTATCGATTCACGTGTTTGATAAAAAAGTGATTTGTCTAGAATCAGAGTTATCATCAGCTCATCTAATCTTTAAGGGGTATAGAAATCCTTATTTGATACCTTGTCCGTACCGATATTAAAAATTTCATCAATTTGTAGAATAGCAAACTTACATGATGAGTTTCCTTGATATGATCTAGAGCATCTTCAACAGCGTGCCAGGGACTGTCGCAGTGACTGTAATCACCCCAGTAACCAGCTACTCTGATTCCTTTATTCGTGGAATTCTGTCCTACCCGGCAGCAGCAAGGTTCACCACAATCCGGATTGCCGTAAGGCTCGTACTTAGGATCGTAATGAATGTCGGTGATGTGCAGTATTTTTACGATCTCGTTTTTATCACCCTTAACAACTGGTGATGCTGGATTTTGATCGATTTTTACAGTCCAGTCAAATTCAGAGTTTTCGATATGACACGGGCCGCTCTCAAATATTACACCGCAAATTGTAGTTGCGGTCAAATTTGGTTTGGCATCCAATATGTGCATTATTATAGGCTGCAAAAGGAATTTATCATTTTTATCTTATAAAATTTTTATAAAAACTCCAGAATTGAATTCACTCTATTTCCTCATTTCAGATAAGTTTGTTGTTACAAGCTTGGTAATTTCACGATAACGTTTCTCGTTCTATGGTGATCGTATTTATTAGATACGAAAAGTATATAACGATACCAATAGAATTTCGACACACATTACTTTGGTATCGTAAACACGCGCGTTTTTATGGTCTTTATACTTACTGCGTTCAGCTCTATCATTCCATGACAGATGTGTTCCTTTTGGAAATTCAATAATGTACAAGCTTTAGTCAGTTTTCTCATAATGTCATCATCGGATAGGCCTTCTTTTCGGTAACCCATTAGAAGATTCACACCTGACTTGCATATGGTACAAATACCGGCTCCTCTTTCACCAGTGAATTTCCGCCAATCTTTCGAACGAAGTTCATCCGGCAAGACGAACGCGTTTATTATTTCATCAAACCTATCAACCGATTCAGATCTATCCCAGGCACGAATAGCATTCTCGAGGTCAGTTTCATTCACTTCTGATGCTGCAATTCCCATTATAAGTTTGTTATAAAATTGTAAAATTTTACATATTTGTGTCGACCACATAAATTATAACAATTTTATTCATTTGTAGTTACGTATCGCTACCTTTAGTTCATAAAGAGATTGATGTTACTTTTCTTATCTCGCGATGACTTATTAAACTCAAATTATCATTTAGTTTTTTTAATTGATCTCAAA
>NCVS01001946.1:106474-213552 GCA_003055095.1 Goniozus legneri | reverse complement strand
TTATATTTGTGTCAAATAATTTTTCAATTAAAATTTATTTATAATTACTAAAATAAATAATGAAAATGATTCACAAAGTACTATAATAATTTATACCTCGTAAAGGGATCCGTCGCCCCTGCGCGAGGACGAAAAGTAGAAGAGTACAGAGAAAAATATTATGCAACTTCATATTGATGCTCGTCCGTAGCTGACTTGATGGGAAGTGGTTATTTTCTCTATTTAAGTATTTTCCCCACCGCGCGATTCATTGGTGATAATTGATTTACCACTGCGTGCAACATCACATAAATACAGATTTCATCACGAAACTTATCAATGTTTTATCTAACATCGGTATAATCGAAAAACAGGCTTTAATTGTCATGATGATCATTTAATTCGTTAAGATAATGTTTTAAAAAATAAATATTACAAAATTTGATTTTAATGTTCTTGGAAATCTATATTTTCGAGAATGATATGCAAATGAAATGTCATGCAATGAAAACAAAAACTGTACAACGTTTCTTGCTATTAAAAAATATTTTATTGAAATATTCATAATATAAAATTTCAATTTTTAACATGATTACATTTTAATTTTTCATTCAAAACTATCTTCCATTTCTTCGTCGTGAATAACGAGATCATCCAACATTTCTTCAAGCGTGATTTGTGGCACGGTAGGATCTATTTCGTTCGTGTCTACTGGAATCTGTTTGTTGGTATCTCTAAATATATTGACATTCTGACGCATTTCGGGATCTTCCTCGAGCTCGTCTAGAAACTCGTTGTAATCACTGAAATCACATAATTTAAATAAAAATCACGAAATACCAATTTCAACATAAAAAGACTAATTCTGATAATAAAATACAAATAGCTTACTTATTTTCAGTACTCATGCTTATCACTTCATCAGCTAAATGTTTGAGTTTCCACGCTCTGTTTCTGCGACGTGCCGCTTTGTCTTGATTATAGAATTTCTTCACTAGTAATACATCTGGTATCGATTCTGAATTCAATTTATCAAAATTAACATCATTAATATTACTATCTTTAAGGGTATACCTGAAAGACATAAAATACATTATAGATTTTAGTAATTAATACTCAATGATTTCATAAAATAATAATTCAATTGAAATAATTGATCTTACCCAAGTGCTGAATCTCCTGGCTTTAAAATGTAGCCCAAATGAGTACGGGTATGAATAGGATTGTCATTAATACCTAATTCTGAAGCTCTAACAACCCATACATCTGATATAACATGCTAAAGAAGGATCAATATCAAATGTAGTTTTTTTGAATATGAGTTATAAGAGAAAAATACTAGAAATACCTTGTAAGATATAGACCCTTGGCCAGGAAACACTTTCTTATCTTTGTCTTTTATTGGTTCAATATCCATTATTATATACTCAGTTAGTTGCTTAGGATCGCAAATACTATTGAAAGTGTGTCTCCAATACACAGTAGGACTAACTTCAGCAACTAATAACAAATTGTATATTAATTTTATGATTATTACAAAAAAAACCATATTAATTATGCCAAATTAGTACTTACTCTGTCCTGACGACACATCTATAAGATGTATAGAGTTTGTGATTTTATACACTAAACAAATAGGATTAATGCCTGCCAGTTGATTTGTTAATTTTTTTGATAAACAAACAACACTGTCTTTAGAAATAGGTACAATCTCCACACTGTATGTGAATTTGTAATTATAAATATTACTATGTATATCATGCGATATTAACTTTTTAGAATGTTGATAACGACATGGTAATACTGCTACCAAAAAATCAACCATTTTCCTAGCTGCGGCTTCATTGGCATAAAAAAAATCCAAACCCTCTGTAAATCAAAATCTGTTATAATCAGGAAACAAATAAACTACTTATGTAATTTTCATATGAAAAATGAATATATATGAATACATACCATGTATAGGCTTAATACCCAATGTCTGCTCATGAGCCTTATGTTTCAAAATGAGTTGTTCTAAATAGAAGAATGTTTTTTTATTTGTAGCTTTTTGCCTTACTTGTACCTAGGAATTATAATTATTATAATATTTAAAACATTTTAAAAGATATATAACTTCTTATTTACCGAAGCACGCCAATAATCTTTGGCTTCAGTCCTATGACAATCGTCACACATTTGATGATTAACAATGAAATCCACAATGAATACTTGTTGTAAAACTGCATTACCAGCATCAGCTATTTCCGCTTGTACAGTTAATTTTACCTATTTGAAATATAACCATATGATACACAAGTGAAATATGAATTTTTAATCCATAATTTATAATTTAAATTTAATCCAAATTTTAATCCATATAATAAATTGTCAATAAATTACTTTTAATCTTTTTGAATGTGGTTCTGTCCATACAAAACCTGCATCTATGAGTTTGACACGATTTAGTCCCCTTAATTTCTTTAAACATATAGATAAAAGCTCTCTTGATTCCAATGCAGCATGAACCCATTCAGCAGGAGGTTGCAGATATCTAATTGATAGTAATTTTTATGAACTGTCGACAATAATCTATATCTTGGTGTAAAAAATTAATAATTAAGAATTATTTACCTTTCACATCCTTTACAGAAATGCAAAGTAACTTGTTTAGGTATTCCTTCTGTTATATCTGTTCTAATACGTAAACAAGCTACACACGTATTAGCAGGATTTGGTTCTATTTGAATTCCACATTCGCAACATAATCTATATACAAATGATACAAATTTAATTTAGTAACATGTTGATGAATTTATATTTTCATCTTTTATTGACCTTATGTATTACATACATTACAGATGTCTGCTGATCTGGTGGATTATATGTTTCAGTATGTTCCATTTCCATTGTTTTTTATATTTTAAACAAAAAGAAACGTCAATTTTCATACACTATATATTTGTTAAATGTCCACGTGCTTCTCAAATTGCGAGTTATAATTCAATGTGACAATTCATGTACAAACGAAATTGTAGAACGAATATTAACTTGATATTTCTAGAGCTTTAATTAAAAGTTTGGCCACCCGCCACTGGCGCCATTTACAGCCAAGAATCATGATATGTTCTGCAATTTGCCGTGGCGTGAGTACAATTTTAGCAAAGATTTTAGCAACGAAACCCCATCTTATGAATTCATTAAAAACTAATATTTTGAATTATTCATTTAATGAAATAATTCATAATCTTAATTATCACGTATTTTATTTGCTTATAAAAAAATACACTTAGTAATTTATAAATCGATAATATCTTCACAAATATTAAATATAGTTAATCTAGAAAATTTAGATGAAACAAGAATGAAATTCGTTAATGGAATTATATCAATATTTTCAATTCTGGCACATTATTTGGCTGCTATACATGGCATCACACAGATTCAATAAAAAATCATTAGCATATTAACCAAAGAAACATTGCAGATAATTTGAAATGCAGAAAAGCGTTGATACTGGTTTTCCATTTTGGACCAAAGTTGTAAATATCTCAAATGTCTTTTACTAATATATCTGATCTCATTATAGGGAGGTTTTAAAAATTAAAACAGCTACTTCCTCAATCATACATATTATATTTTTCAACTTTCTTTTATTAAAATAAAACATTGTATAATTTTCGTTAGCTATAAATTAGATTCTATACAAATGACAATAATTTTGTTGACAATATTCAAGATTTTCACATAATTGGGAATTTCTAAATATATTCAACTACAGAAATGATATATGTAGAGAATGTAAAATACATCTATATTTCATTAATACGTAATTAAAAACAAAAATGTTAAATAATATATGTACAAAAACATTGCGTTACCTACCCATTTTGAAAGAATCTGATTACAAATTACGTGTTTTCAAAGCACGAAACTCGCATAATCTTCATTTGGTAATGATATTATATATAAATCAAATGTATATTTCTTGATTTTTTTAATCTCTTATATTTTATTCTAACCATGATTTTTAATATGTCATTACTTAGCATAGTTTTAAACTTAGAATGTATTTCCATTTTTATAAAAAAATCAGATAACTCGTGACATGAATAATTGAAAGATATATAAAATTTGCATTATTCATGCATGATAAGAATATTGAAATTATTTAAATAAATAATTATATGATTAAAATAAGCGGTCATTGTACATACAAGTTATTTACTTATGTTTTTATATTTAAAATGCCTATTTAAATTTACTAAGTAGCTGTGCAGATCCAAATATAATATACGCGGATGAATTACAAATATAATGTATGCTATTAAAATAATAATAAAAATAACATGAAACGATTGACATAAATATAATCCATCTAATTTTGCCTTATAGCAACGTTTAAAATGTCTTTTGCTTAGCACATAAGAATAGAGTCAATTGTTATTTAGCCGTTTGACCTATCGTAGATGGCAGTTTTCCTTTTTGTGAAGTTTCTGCTGCTTCATTCGGTTGATCAACATCCATCTATAATGAGAAAGAAGAAATAACAAAATGGTATTTTAAATAATAAAAATATGAGATAATTATGATCTTACCTTTTCATCTTTTTCATCGTCAATTAAAATCGGGCCATTCTCAGCTTCATATTCTTTTAGTACAGCGTCTAAGTTATACCTACGTCGGTAATTAACAAAGAACGATCGTAAGTGAGCTTCGGTTTTTGTTCCAATGACATCGGCAATAGCGGAAAAATCTTTTCCATATTTTCGTACACCTTGAACTGCCAACAGCAGCTCATCATTCGTCCAACGAGCGTTTATTCGATTCGACACTTCCGGTGGTCTTAAATCGTCTATTCCATCGGCCGTTTTGCGCTTTAATCCGCTAACTTGCTGCTTGTTCGACTGTATCTGTTATAAAAGTAACGAATTTTACTTCAATATAATCATCACCTTACTTATTTTAACTAAAAAATAGATCTTAAAATAAAATGAATCGCGTGATGTAATGATTCCTCTTAAGAAAATGTATCCACATGATTTTTTTTTAAGTCTATTTTGTGTACATATTTGTCTCTCAACGTACTTGCCGCTTCAGACTAACAATTTCAGTGTCAATAGCTTGTAAACTGTTGTTGGCTTGATTCGGTTGACCTGCCAACGCGGCCAAATCATCATGATTAACAACCAGTCCACGGGGTGGTTTTCTTTTATTTGTACGACCGGGCATCGAGCTTAAAGGTCTTGCAACACCCGTACGCCTAAACCATCAAATCATATTGTCATAATCATATTTTGTAATATTCAGATCAGTGCAAAATAAATACGGGGTTTCAATCAAACTAAAACATAGGTAAGAGTATAAACTCAGGAAAAAAAATCTTAAGGGGATTTAGACTTTAATTGATCACCAAACTGACCTCCAATGAAGATAGCAGCTATGACATGCATGCCCCTTGGGTGTTGCGCGGACATTATGGCAAGCAACGCCGCAGTTGCTACACGAGCCCTACAACATATAACACCCATTTAAACAAATGTTGTTTCCCACCCACCCTAACGCTATCGTTTTTAAATTTACTCATGATAATGAAGAAATTATATCATTTTTCTATCTAATAAATATTGTAACCACAAAAATCTATATATTACATATTGTTTCAAACATATTACGCTCACTATTGCACTCGTAAAAACTTCCACTAAGTAATATATAGTAAAATTTGCTTTACATTATTTAACGTTTGAATTAGTGATTCAAGCTCAATTTTTATTGACCGAGTAATTCACGGTCATATTTAGGTATTGTACGAATAGTGCAGAGAGACTACTGGTTGACCATGAATTCGGAATATGTGACAAAGCGTGTTTTCGTTATTTTACGGATAATTTGTGAAATTGTAAAAGGAAGCATTTTTTATACTTAGAGTACTTTCCTAAGTATTTTATAAAAGAGAAAATACGAAGAAAACAAAACACAGTTAGACAAAAGAGGGTAAGGTTTAGGCAGACTACCTGAACCTGAGGGATGTTTTCCAGGTCAGATGGGACTTTGTTGTCAGTGCCTTGACCCCCTGCCGCTGCTTGGTTCTTTCCACGACGAATTCCGCGGTGGATCGTCCATTTCTGGAACGTTCCACATAAACGTTGAAAAACGACCTTGTATTTTACTTTATGAATCTTCAATAAAAATTTCTTTGAAAAAAATGTTTTCTAAAAAGATATTATTTCGTGCAGTATTGCCTGTTGTTGAAAATTAATATATCAATTCTAAATAATGTAAAAATATGTGGTCTCATCGAAATCACAGAGCTCAACAATAGTAACAATTCATTATATTATACGCAAATACTTCTTTCCTAAATAAATAATTCCCAATGAGATATTAAATATTCCACAAGCATATTGCACCTTCGATCAGTAACACATATCATTAAATTCTGATGTGTGGAAATAAAATGTATATATATTTACATATAATATATGGAGCATTCCATGTTAGATTAGCCACTCGGAATTTGAGATTTTTCCGAACATGTAACCGGTTGTGATGAAACACAATCATTGCACATTACACACAAATAACAAAAATTACTTTCCGAAAAAATAACCTGAAAAATTATCTTTTTAAAGTGATAACAAGTGTAAAATTTCAAAGCATAAATAAAAACGAAATATTTTATTTATTGCAATACACATTTTACATACATATATATTACAATTTTTTGTAATAAATTTTATAATACAAAAAATTATTAAATATTTATTGTCACTTTAAGAAAAATAGTAGAATTTGATATTGGTAATATTATTATTCACCAATTCGACTATACTTGAATGTTTAATTAAATAAAAAAATTTCAAAAAATTTTTTCCAGAGTAGCCCATTTAACATGGAATTTTTTATAAACACATCAAACGTAGATGTATAGATACATTTACGTATAAATTTACACATACATATGTTAATGATTTCTCCTCAATGAAATTCATTAATCATGCATGGTAGAATCATTTTCAAAAATTTTCAATGAATACTTGTAATAACAGTGACACAAGTCACTAAAAGTTGACCATGTGGACACATTTTTTCTATTACATACATATTCTTATATAAAAATATACATTATCGTAAGAACACATTAATATATAAAAAAAAAGAGATTTTATAATTATTAAAAATAAATTTGATTTTTGACATAAATTTTTTCTTACGATGTTGCATACTAATATATTAATTTATTCAGACGAGAATCTAATTTTTCACACTATGCTTAATGCATACTGAGAAAAAATCCATCTATAAACGTAAATTCAACTTACTTTGTCTTCCGATTCACTATCTGTGTTAGAACCCATTTCACTTCCATTTTCACTTCCATTTTCTCCTTCTTTACCTCCAGTTGTTAATTTTCTGGCTTGTCTATCCATTAATGATGTTCTAGATCTAGTTTTTTTCCAACTATAATAATACTTCACAAGGCTTGCAATTGGTTTATCAGGTAACTGAAAATGAATGTTAAATAAAAATTGATTGAATGTAATAAAAATAATAATAACAAGAATATGTATATCAAAAAATTGTTATTTATACCATTTGTCGAATTCGATGAAAACTTTTACCATGGAACTGAAATGCTTGCTCAAATAAAACCTTATCTTCCACAGTCCATTCATCAGGAAATGGAGTGAAATTAGCTAAATCTAATACCGCACGTTCCAAATTATGTTTATGCCAAAATAACATTCCTAATGCTTGCTCTCCATTATAACCATATTTCTCTTTTGCCAAAATTATATACTCATCCACTAAAAATTAAATCATCACATTACTGTTATTATGAAATATTTTTTCAAAAATTAATATATCTTGTATTTAATAACATACATTTTTGGTCTGGAATATCAGGTGTTGGCGACCAAACCAATAGGGCTCTATCCGAAGCTTGATCTAAACGTCTATCTACAATATGAGAAAACAATTTCATTGGTTGTTATAATTACAATTAATCAAATTCATGAAGTTTAAATACCTCAGAATACTCAAGAAAAATTATATTCATAACGAGATAAATTTTTACAAATAAATAAAACATTATAGAATAAACATTTAATAATTACCAGTGACGGGAATCATGTCTGGAACGATAACTTGGTAGTCTCTACCAACTCTAATCTTTTCAGCTGGAACTAAGGTTAAAAAAAATTAAAATTTCAACTCCAAGAAATACTTTTAAATTATAAATAATAATTAATTAATGTCACAACTAAGTCTTATTTTTACATAAAATTTGACATAAAACTATTTGATAACAAAGCGATATCACAATTTATACAATTTTTAAGAAAAGAATACTTTTAATGAAATCATTGATTTTTTGCAATGGGAAGTATGGAAAATATTGGAAACGATCTGACACACGAGTGTTTTAAACATGTGATCAAACAAAACTCTTAATGCTTCTTCACTACTACTGTTAAACAAAAGTGGAGAATTTCAATGAAACAATTTATTGCAATTATTAAATAATGTTAAATTAAATGAATAAAAAAATGGAGCGCGTTGTTTGAATAAATATTTGAATTTAAAAGATCCTTCAAGCAATATTTATTAATACATATGTGTGATTAATAGTTAACGATTTCGTCATAAAATAATTATAAATAAAGGAGTCAAAAATTTTATAATTAATATTTAGCGAAAAAACTTACCACCGTCTTCCTCGCTGGAAGATTCTGTTTGTCCGTTCGGGCTGGGACCCCTCGATCTTCGACCATTTCTCACATTTTCAGAATTTCGTTCTGCCAAAACCATTTTTAATTTTTAAGATGAATAATTATTTTATTCTACGTTATCACTTTAACTACACACAACTGTAAATTATTAACACAAAAGCTGCGAAAAAGTGTACAACTTGCAACGCGATACGCTTCGTACGTTCAGTACGAAATCTAGTACTGCCTACACTGTCGATACTAGTGACATTCCGATTAACCGTAAAGAATTGAGTGAAAGTAAAAATGGTTGCCGATGCTGTTATTTGATTGGTCCATTCACTTTTTCTTACCGACTGAGGGTAATTACGAAAAATAAGCATCATAGTGAGTTTTTCTCCTGTACTACATATTGGTTATAAAATAAAATTCGTGAATATATAATAACTTAGATACTCTTCATTATTGTATATACAAAATATACTATTATCAGAAATATGATACGTTCAATATACATAATTATGAGATAGTATGAAAGCAAATTATTATTCTGTTTCTTTGTATAGATTGCGAATTTCTGCGTACAGTATTGTGGCTGTAAAGTATTTCTCGTATTATTATGCATATTACATTCATAATTTCAGTAATTAAGTTAACTTTTAAATTAAAGATTAATAATCTTTAGAGACGATCTATATTTATTTTATTTGAGTTCACACGAAATTGGTAATTTGGTAGAATTTTCATAATTGATAATTAGTGTTAGATATCATTAGAATTATTATTTTTCTTTAAATCAATTCTTCATTCATTTTTCCCGCTATTTATGACGTCACAAAAATTTTAAAACTACGGTCGCACGAATATTATCTAGAGACAGAAAATTTCATCCTAGCAACGTTAAATATATAATGTTTCGATGAAATTTTAATACGGAATCAAAATTTATTTTTTACAATTTAAATTTAAGTTTTGATAAAATAGAATCTTTATGTAATTGATCATTTATTGTATGTGAATGGTTTCTAGATATTTCATAAATTATTTTCGGAAACCATGTACGTACGCTTGGTTTCTAGAGGCTAGTATTATTTCCCATAATACTTTAGTCACCAAACAGCTTAGTCACTAAATCGCTTTGTTTTGATATATACGGAAATACAGACCAAAATAATAAAATTTTCGGGTTTATATTTTAGTTGCATTACTTGCATGTGATGAAAATATATATAAATTTATGTCTTTTGTGAAAAATTGCAAAAGTATGATTCAATTCGATTGAGTATAAATAAACAAAGTATAATAATGGCATATCCATACGACAAATATTTCAATAATTATGATAAGAATTCCGAATTGCAACAAAATTTAAAATATAAAAAAAAATACAAAAAGCTAAAAAAAATCATAAAAAATACTGTTTTAGTAAGTTATCTCGGTAAATTCTTTCCTGACAGTATCATTTCGATGATTTCAACGTTTTGAAATTATTATTTAAACATTATTATGTTTACAGGAAAATGCTGCACTTTGCGATCAAGTTGCACAAATGCAGGAGAATTTAATAACAGTAAAAGAGGAACGTCTTCTTCTTTTACGAAAATTATCCCAACAACAGGAAATAGATTCAATTGCGGTAGCTAATAAATCATTATCTAATTCATTGAATTCAACTCCTTACAATATTGACAATTATAGTTCGAAGAAAACAGTTAAGAAGAGAAATTCAGTAGATTCTCCTCATGGTAATGCAGAATAGTTTATTATCATTGTTATAATTTATTCTTTAAGAAAAAAGTATAATTTTAAAATTTTTCAGAATTGAAAAATAAAACAAAACGAAGTCATAAAACAGTGAAGAGAGCTGTGCAAATTATTCCTTTAGATTTACATGGTCGTCCGGTATTTCCAATTTCTTTGGGTGACCTCACTGTATATTCTCTTGGTGAAGTTGTATCTGATCGGATGGCTTATCACACTGAAGATTTAATTTATCCAGTTGGATATTGTAGTACAAGAATTTATGCAAGCCTAAGAAATGCATGCGTTAAAAGTTTATATACTTGTAAAATTATAGATGGAGGTGCAAAGCCACGGTAAAGTTTGTGGTATTTATTTCTTACATAGATTTTGATGGATTTATACAATTTGAAAGGATAATTTATTTGTAGATTTGAGATTGTATCTGATAATGATTTAGACCAACCACTTTTTGGATGTAGTCCAGATGAATGTCATGCAAAGCTTTTAGCCGCCATTTCACCTGTTCTTCATAATATAACACCAAGAGGAGCAGATTTCTTTGGATTATCACATCCAACTATACAAAATTTAATACAAAGTTCTCCAGGAACCCGAAAACTTGTTATGTATAAACAGCAAAAGTTTGAAGTATGTATATTAAAGTTTTTTATCACTAGAATTTGTATAAGTATTCTGGAATTATAACTTTTAGGTCAATAAAAATCACAATAGTGAAAAAAGTATGAGCACTGTTACTGATGAAGAAACTGATCCTGGTCTTGGATTTGCTGCACTTCACCGACATTATGCTATTTCAAATGCTTATAAAATTAAGGAAGAACCAACTGATCAAAATTTATTAACACTACAGGAATTATTGCCATGATGAAAAAATTATTGAATATCTTTAACATTAGGAGATTTTTACTTTTAATAATGAAAGATATCATAATACTTTTAACGAATTACAATCGATTTAGTATTTTGAAATAGTGATACTATAATATACAGTGAAAATTTCGCAATCATATACAATCTTATCTCACGTTTTTATTTTTATATAAACCAAATTATATTCAAACAAATTAAATTTCATCAATAATTTCATGTATATATTAAATAAAATCATATTTTAAAAATATTTATTTCTTATAAAAACTTATGGAGATAATAAAGAACATCATCATAAATTAGGTACAACATATCCATTTAAGATATACTATAGCTGAAGAACATATTATTATTATTTAGATCTTATAACTTTAATTATGAGAATACATTTTTAATTCGGTATAATTATTTGGAGCAGATTTTTGTTAATAATTTCTATAGACTAAAAAAAAATTAAGTTGAATATTTTCATCAATTCTTCGAATTAATATTGATTGCAATTTCATACTCACATTTGAAACAGTAATTATACCCTTAGATGATAATTTCTGTAAATCCTCAACTATTGCAGAAATATCTTTATTCTCAAACATCTGTAATAGAAAATATTCATTTGTATCAAATACCAATTTTATGTAAGTATTATATTTATAATTAATACCTGCAAAGTGTAAAGTTGATCATTCTCATCTAAAAATGGTAATAAAGCAGCAGCTAAATGCAAGAGGCGAGATTGAAAGCAATAATTAATAATTTGATTATAATCCAGCTTCTTTATGACTGGACAGCAGTATAAAATACGGAGAGTATCTATGCAGCGATTAATTTGCTTACGAGTAGGTTTCAAATCCAATTTTTCAAATGGCTGATATATAATTAAGTTCCACCCAGATATATAAAAACTTGAATTTATAATATGGACTTGGTGTTGAAGTTGCGGTAAACATCGTATCAAATCGCTTATCTAAAAGATTATATAAACAGTCTGAACTTAAACTCACTCCTTAGAAGAAATATTGAGTTTAAAAAATATAAATTACCATATCGAATTTTCCCATTAGTTTTATGCATGTATTCCATATTGACAAGTCATAAATTTCACAATCAAAACATAGTCTTGTGATTAAATTTAAAGCTAACGGACACTGAAATTGCGACTCGAATAATTGGTTGATGAGCCGACGTTTGCAACATTTTTCAAAGCTTTCAATTGTGTCATAATTTAAACCTAGATTTTCTAAATCGCACAAGTATTCCAAGGTTTTCATAAAACGCCTGTTATAATTACAATTCATTATTAAAGTCATTCAATAATATACATGCGATTATAAATAGATAATTATACCTGATCGAATTTATATCACGCCTCGTTAAAATTTCTAACTGTTTCTCTTTCGTAATAGAAAATAAAATTCGTAAGGCACGATATTGAACTGTTGGACGAGTGTAACCATTATCCTTATCAAAGATTATTTTAAGTAAATATTGTTCGAATACTTCAGCTTTTTCGTCTTCAAGTATGTAACGAGCTCTAGAAAATTAAATATAAAAATAAAATCACTTTAGCTGATTTAAATCGTAAAATCATCAACATCTTTGATTACCTTAATAGATAATCTTCATTTCTAGAATCAATACTAGAATGGTAATTTTCAAAATCTACTTGGTTATAACATTTCTCATAGTGAGCCGTGTCTAATTGTAACCATTCACGTAATAAAGTGAATTTTACTTTCACCAAATTTAAACCCAATATAGTATCGATCATCCTGACAGCGGCATTGATATCTGGATTATTCATTGTGAAACTTCGATACCTTTGTGGTATACTTCTGTCCATATATAAGTTACGAGTGAGCGCTAATTTATCGTTTATAAATTTAAAATTTTCAATGACGTTTAAGCCATGAAAGTTTAAAATATGCTCTAAAGTACAATGACTAAATTTTGATTTCACTTTCTGCAAATGAAAAAGAATTAATGTTCACAATTAATTATAAAATAATAAAAGTAAAAGAAAATTTTTTTTACATAGAATACAGTACCTCTAAAAACCCTGGTTCGAAATTTATCATTTGTGATGCCCACCGAGCATATTCATAGTACCTTGCTACAGCAGCAACTCGGTCAGCGCCTGTTGTGTAATAATTTTGTAAGCGATATTAATTTCATACAGCTCAAAGTTAATAATAATATAACATTATCTATTTATATTACCTTTGGATGACTTATTAAAAACATAGCTGAGGGCTATAGTACCGTAATAAGGACCATCTGGACCCTCTATACATTTTATACACTCTAAAATCTCATCTAATAATCCCATATTTCTAGGCTGAAGTTGCGGTTCTGTATCTTCTTGAGAATCATTTCGATTTCGTGCATTATTTAGCTCCCCTTTAATTGCAAGTGTACATATAATACATTGCTGCACTTGAAGTATTGGCGCAATCTCTAGCCACTTTATATATGTTTTTAAATTCAATTCTGGGACTAAAAAGAAATATACATAACATAGTTACTGTTAATTTTAAATATTGAATTAAAAATTATTTGATATTAGTTACGTATAATGCCCAGTCGATCAATTTTGTGTGTAAAAGGCAATCGATATTGTGATATTGGAGGTAAAGGTTTATTAATATTATCTGGAGAAAGATTTTGCCATTCTTCATATTCTTTTCTTAATGGGCCTCTGCATAAAATGGCCAGTTAAAAGTAAAATAATATTTAAATTAATTGCATTAAAAACAATAGAATGTAATTACCTATAACGTATATAATTTTGAAGGAAACCAATAAATGATCGCTCTAATTCGTTCGAATCTCCTAAAATATTCCATAAGATCAAAAATATCTCATAATGATAAAAATTGATCTAAAATAAAAAAATTAAACTGTAACAACGCGATTGAAAATTAAACAGTATGAATAAATAATGTGATTATGAATAAATATATGCCTGAGGAATCAATCTCGAAACAAATTCTTTTGCAGCAGCTTTGTTTTCTATATTATCCATTATTTCGTAACATAATTTTTCTATTTTCTCGATTTTACCCTTGTTTATTGTGACTTCTGAATAATAATAAATTAAATATGTACTTCATATATTTGATATTTCATAATCATTAATGTATTTAATACCTTTTTCTCCATTATCATAACTTATACTTATCTCAGGTTTCCACATTTCAATCAAATTTCTTAGATAAATAAGGAGACAATCATCTGTTTTAAATCGGAAGTCAGCACAAAATTTATGAAGCAGGGATATTAAATTTTTGTCACTTGAGGTCATTACACGTTCTAAAATTTGTGGTTGACACAACTTATCGCTTAAAATCATCTCTAAAAGAATATTTACAAGATGATAATCTAGTATACAAAAGTATACATGAAATTTAAAATAAATTGAGTTGTACCTGCATACGATATATAAGAAAGAAATTCATTTGCCCAAACGTGCAACAATGCTTTTCTTTCGAAATCTTCATACATAAACATATTATTTATTTGGCGACCGTATTCAAGTCCCAGAGCACAAAGTATTGGATTTCGATCAATATCCATTTGGAACCTATTGCATGCAATTATAATATATTTGAATTATATGAACCGTCTACGTGAAAATTAATTATTCCTACGATTCATTTAATGAAGAAATCCATTGAATAGCGTCGTTTTCGGATAAAATAGAGAGGCAAACTAAACCAAAATGAATATCAGTCATTTTATTGTTGATGAGTTTCATCAGTTCAATAGTAACAAGATCGTGTAAAAAGGGTTTTATTGTCGGAACTAATGAATCATAAATATTAGATGATGTGAAACATCCAGCATAGAGATTCGTCAAAATTAATAACAACAAATGACTTTTAGTCGTCATGGATGCTCTTCTACATACAGTAATTATCATACTATCAATAGTTTCCTAATTACGAAATGATATTAGTTGATACACGTGTAACAGAAAATGCATATTTTTCGAATTCAATGAAACTTACAATGCAAGATCTCTCCACTTCTATATTTCTATTCTGTTTGTCTAATGGAAAAGCAATTATTTAATAAAATTATTAAGGTGAGATTCAATTCGTAATTAAATTTTCTTATGCTTACATAAAAATGAGTACTTTACAAAAAGCTGATGGATTGGTAATGTCAGTCCTAATAATGGTATTAAAGATTCATCTTGAGATGATACTGTATCTTTGTAAACATCATATAAATCCCAATCATGAATTTCACTCGAAGATTTAATTTCCGAAATTAGTTTGAACCAACTACTACAGATAATAATTAAATTTAGATATGCTGCAAAATAAATATTTCTTAGTGACTAAATAAATAGAAAGAAAATATATTTCATGATTTTGACTAACAAATTAATTCAAGTTATTTTTCATTACCAGGAGGGCAAGTAATCAGGAGCATATTAAATGCATCTTTTAAAAGCGAGAATATTCTATAGTCACACTTCATATCTTTCAGTATTGTTATTGATATATCATGTAATTTCTTGAAATAATCATTATTTGGATAAGGATCTCTCATAAGTTTCCTAAAAAATATTCATGTGTATTTATGTGAAAATGGTCGTGAAAAAATTTGAATAAATACAAACAAAACTTACTGTGTAAAATGTGAAATCAGTTGATTGGGATCGATTGTTTCCATCAGTAAGATAAATCCATCAATCCTCTTCATTTTCAGTATATCAGAGAGTTTTTCACAAATTTTCGCTATAGCATCTATATCATTTTTATTATTCTCGCTCAAAACTGTGAAATAGATAATAACTTATTAATAAACGTATTTTTATGTTTTATAAACAGTTATTTACCCGCATGTTACGTAAAAATAGATATTTAGTAGACACGATTTTGGATCATTCATTTTAGGTGCTTATTTTTTGTTTGGATAATTGAAAAAAATAAATGATGGAATATTCAGAAAAAACGCACGCTAAATGAATAAATTCAGAGTAAATTACACCCGCATATGATATGTTTAAAAAAATTATAATAATAATAATAAAAATCTATAATACCATAAAATAAATTATTAAAGCAGAACTCATTTGCTTCTTGTTGCTGTAGATGAAATGTAGGTAAATTTACAACAAGATTAAATTCTTTTTTGAGACGGCATGTCGATTTCAGATTCTGTATTTTAGACAAAATGCTTTGATAATATAACAAATTTTCCCTACCACATTTAGAATTCATCTTTTGAAATTCATATTCTATCCATAACAGAACTTCAATATAATCATGGGTATATTTCCAAGATCTCTGAAAAATTATTAAATGTACATCAGAAAATAAAATTTCACTTGTCTTATTAAAAACTGTGAAAAACTTTCAATACCTCGTTACAACATTTAATATGAATGTAATTTATTACACGACTAAAGAGATGTATCGCTTGATCAAAATCCAATAAATCCAAAAGAGGAGAAATCGATTCTAGCTTACTATGAATAACAAATGTATTTATGTTCTAATATAATGCAGTATTCTTTGATAGTAATTATGAAAATTAAATATTCACCCTTCATTACAAAAACGTATAGTTAACCAGAAAATTGATTCTTGCTTCATAAAACTATCATGGGTCGTTATTTTAATTATGTCTTCAACCATTGTAGGCCGATCTTCTTTTAAAATTCGAAATATTAACTTCTGAAAATAAAATAAAAATTTGATTGACATACTTAAAGTATTTGATCTCCTTTTAATATTCAATATTTCAACATAATGAAGCATACATTACAGATGCCAATATTTTCAAAGCCATAACTTTTAAATATTATAGCAGCATTAGCATTATTAATTAAATGTTGAATTTTGCGACTCAATCTGTGATCAGAAGTGCTATAGTACAATGCCAAGTTGGCAATGTTACACCTCCATGGAATAGAAGCATTTCTCAGAATGTGGACAACATTTTTTAAACGTTTCTGGAATATAGATAGAAAAAATTATACAAATATTATAGTAATAATTATCACGATAGCGAATGTAAATACCTGTGGATCTTGTATAAATTCGACTACAGCTATTGCTCTTTCTTCCCATGACGAAAATCTTTTAGGTCTATTTATGAGGCCCTAAATTGATCAATTTTACAAGTATATAAAATACATATACTATAAGTATTTATAAATTTATATATAAGACGCCGTATCCGCGGATTCGATAACTATGAGGAAACGTTTTTGATTGTGAAATTCTTTTTACAGACATTAGGAACAGTCATCTAGTATTGAGTATAATAGATTCGATCACACTCTATTCACAATCATTTATGTGAGGTAATATTACATATCACGTATTTAAATGAAAAATTTCGAGGATCCGCGGCAATGTCTAAAATTGATCGCCCGCTAATACGGTGTGCTTACTATATACATATATATATATATATGTTTGTATTATTTATAAAAAAATTTCACATGGGAAATAATATAAAAATAAATCTAAATTATTATTATATATGAATTCAGAAAATTATTGTGCAGTGTACACATACCTTGATATATATTGTATAAACTTCATCCCTTTCTAAACAATTTTTAGATATGTAATTATTAACAAAATTTGTTATGAGATTTGAAATTTCACGAAAATCAACTCTATTCAATAATGCATGGCATACCTCTATTGGTTCATTAAGATAAATATTTAATGGTATCTTCGTTCTGAAAATGTTAATTTAATTTTAATTAATAGTAGTTATCAATGATAAATATTGAAATAATATTTAAATAAATATTAATACAACCTATGATTATTCTTAAGCTTTTGTAAATCATATAAATTTTCTATCAATCGTTTGTAATCTCTCAGTGGGGGATGAAAATTCGTTTGTTTTTCAGAAGAACGTATTAACGAATTATCATCAGTCTGTAATAATTTCAGAAAAAAGTTTCCAAAGTTTATACCACTTTCTGGCCAAGGTAAATCATGATGATTTTCGAGTAATCTTGTTCTATGATGGGCCCATTTAATTGTCTCATTAAATATATCGCATGATATAAATGAAATAGTGGGTATAAAATGCAATAACCATGGAAATAATAATGATATAGATGCGTCTTCTGGTATTGTATATAATATTCCCTGCAAAGTCTCAGATGACATGGTTTTCACAGTATTCAACAAATGTCGGTCCCATATTAAAGTAGCATATTGAAATTCACCCTATTTAAATAAAATAAATGTATTCATAAGTTAGATAAATGAAAAACTGAAAATAAATTTATGTACCAATCTTAAGAGAATTTTAAATTCTTCAAACAAATCCGCATTCAAAAATCTTAACAATCTTTTTATATTTTCTTTGGTATTCTGGGTGTTGAAACACATCAATTCGTAAGTTTCTAATCTCATTATTATATCATTTATTATTATGAGCCATTTATTATTAGCATCATTTTGATGACTCTGGAGAAATAAATTTATATGTTCTTTTAATTAATTCATTCTTCACTCATGAAAATGATTAATTCAGTTTTAAAATACCTCATTCCAATCTAGTAATTTCGATTCTACATAAGAAATTAATTTTTGGAACTTTTCATAATCCAAAAAAATTGCTTTTCTACAGCAATCTACAATAAATTCTAAATTATTTATATTCTTCAAATATTCAATTAATAAATCAATGTCGATTTCGTATAAACTCTCTTTATTAGATCTCAAATTTTCTAACATTGAAATTACTTTTGCAAAATAGATTCCTTCAGTGGGCATATTGTATTTAACAGCATATTCTAATGCTTCATTTAATTTCAAAGATCTCATAAGCCTTTGTAAATGATAAATATGCTCTGTTGCTAAGAAAGCATTCACTTTGATTGTGACGTTTAGACTTCTATTATCACAGATACTAAAAATCTCTTCCACAAATAATATACTATTATTGATATAATCATAATTATTTACTAAAGATACTGTGTGTGGAACATTCATATGAAATACACGAATGAAACCTACCCAAAATGAGAAGAAAATTAAGTATAACAAACATTCAAACTCTACTAAGTATAAAACTTAAATATAAATAAAACATTACTAGGATAAGAAACCATTATAAATTCCGAACCATCAGCTATGAATTTGACTAACAATATATTATGAACTTGTTTATTTTTTTCTCGTAATATTAAAAAGTCATCAATAGGTTGCTTAGAGATTTTCATCATCAAGAATGTATAAGGGCAAACTACCCACACTGAATGATCCAATGTAAGCACTAATAATCTATCGTTGATGAAAGTAATAATTTTCAAGTATATTCATTAATTAATTCATATTAACAATAAAAGGGTATCTTTGTTCATTTACCTGTGTGCATCTATAATTTCTACTTTTAAAAACCCATATAGAGAATGGACATCATAATATTTATTATTGTTAAACCATACAACTAATAAATTCAAGTTGTACATTACAAGCACAGGTTCCTCTAATAACAATCCTGAAATAGCATGGGACATCTAGAAATAAGTAAAATATTTGTAAAATTGATTTAAAACTATTATTCATTTTTTTATTATCAATTTACCTCATATGGCTGTGGTTCACGCAATAGATAACATTTTATTTCATCAACAATATTTTTAAGTTTATTATCATCTTCCGAAGACAATACATCAATGATCTTTGAAATATCAAAATCTGTTAAACTTGATAATTCGTATGAAAAATTTTATTATGTGACTTGGTTTATACAATAATATAGTATACATTATATACTTACCAATATATGGCTCCATTTCTTGTTACTATATTTATCCTAATTATATTATTTGTTTCATATAGGAATAACTTTAAAATAGGTGAAGCCTGAGTTTTAATTTCATTCATATTTCTGATTAAAGGGAATAATATAATTAATAATTTGTTTACATAATGTGACGAATTTTCAATAAACGTACTTGACAAAAACAATTCTCCTTTCACTTGATAAAAGAAAACAAAACAAATAATAAGTATCCAAAATAATAAATAAAAATTGCCCATCATTTGAAATAACATAATTTGCTATTGCAGAATCAAAATTCATATTCAATAAGACCTTTCTGCAAGTATTATTTTCAAAAATAGTGATAGATGTATCAATTGCGATACAGAATTTTCCACAGTGTACAGATGTCAAAATATTTGGTTTCCTTGTTATCTTGCCACATAATTAAAAAATTTTAATTTATCGTAACTAATGTTAAAAAAAAATTTCAACAGTTGCAATAACCATACTTACCTGTTCTTCAGAATTAAAAACCGCAACAGTGAATCTTTCATAAGGTAAATTACTATTTTTAGTTATCATCCTCTCTTCGGAATTATTATCCCTATCATCAGAATTCAATTGCAACGCAATTTTTTTCCACAAAACCATTTTTATGTGAAATTTGATAACACGTGTTCAGCTATAACAAAAATTCAAATATTCGAAACACGAACCGCGAATTGATGTTGTTGAAGTTGTATACTAAAGGCAGATGGTATATTCAAATATATATCTCTGACGGTGGTTTGACAAAATTTGTTATTATAAGTTGTTATTATAATGAAAGTTGCGATAAATTTAGTAACTTATGCGTGGATTTCTTTGTAATATGGTAGAGAGATTTTGTGTATATTTTATGTCTAATGTTGTCAATTCGCTAAGCAATTGATACATACACACAAATTCATGACGTCATTGTTTTACACATGAATGTGTCTGCATATTGCGAGAATTACTTGTTAGATCTCTTTCACGCAATCAACAAGTAGATGTATCGTTTTAGTTCTTGAATCAACAATGTGACCTTTGCTAATGTTGATAATAATTTTCCAATGAATAATTCGTTATTGTAAAAATGAAAAACTATAAGAATTCAAAAATCAACCACTTTTATTTGCTATGATTATTAAGATATATTACAAAACTGAAAACAGTTTTTTATAAACAATATGTTACACTTGAACAATAGCTTTACCAAAATTTTGTCCTCGTAACATACCTGTAAAAGCTTCAAACATTTTTTCAAAACCTTTTGTCACAGTTTCCCTGTATACTAATTTTCCTTCTTTTATCCACTTCAAATTTTGTTGTATTCCTTGTTGCCACTGATCGGTCCATTGTGTTACAAGAAATCCTTCCATTTTCAGCTGATTGAACACCATGGCTGGTTGAAGCAGTGTGCATTTCGGTAAATCAGTAGGGTCATTGTTATAAGATGATACACTTCCACACACTGATATACGACCAAAACGCTTCATTTGGTAAAGAATTGTGCTGGAAATTTCCCCTCCAACCTAATATTGAAATTTTCATCAAATGAATTCATTTTTAAAAATTAATTAAAAATTGATAATAAAAATTAATTACATTATCAAAATAACAATCTATTCCATTAGGTGCTATATTTTTTAGAGTAACTCCAACATCTTGAGTCTTGTAGTTGATAGCATGATCGAATCCCAACTGCTCTGTTAACCACTTGCATTTTGCATCTGAACCAGCTATGCCAATAACCGTTAGACCAATAACTTTTTTGGCAATTTGTCCTACATGAGAACCCACAGCTCCTGCAGCGCCACTTACCACCAATATTTCTCCTGGTTTTGGTTTACAAATTTCAAGAAAACCAAAATATGCTGTATTCCTAATTAAATCACATAAATTTTTCATATATGAAATTAAATCAGTGGTTGATAAACCAAATCAGTACAACATACCCTGGCATTCCTAAAACACCCAGAAAGAGTGATGGTGATAAATCTTGAATATCAGGCACGACATATGGTTTTAGCTGAACCAGGTCATCAATTTTGTTTGGATTAACTACTGTATGAGTTCTCCAGCCAAAGTAACCAACAACTCTTTTACCCACAGGATAATCATGATTTTTAGATTCTATAATTTTTGCCACTTGAGAACCAATCATAGTAGAACCCAGAGGGAATGATGCAGAATAAGGTAACATATATGGATCAACAGAGAGAAATTCAGCTTCAACCAAGTATTCTGAAATAAATTTTCCTTATAATTTTGCTAATACTATGGTATGATACATTGCTGATGAATTATTAAATGAAAATACATATATGTACCTCCATCTCGGATAGGTGGCAATTCTTCTTCAACCAATTTTAAATCTGACAATTGTGGTCCATTTTTGAAATGTTGATGAAGCACAAATTTTTTCGCTAAAACCATTTTTAAAACAATTTTGGAAGTTCTTTTGTGGCTGATTTAAAATTCTGCAGTACGAAATATCAGAAGAATTTTTCTTAGTTTGCTGTTCTGTGCGACCAGAGATTACAGCCAATTCACTCACTACTTATCTTGAACGGTGTGGACTGTTAAGCACTCTTGAGTTTTCGCGACTACTAATGAAAGCTGTTAGCGAGACGGGTTTATGCTACGCTCATTTTTATTAATTAAGCTTGATAAATCGAAAAGCATCGACGAATGCAGACTATAACCCGTTGTATCATTTTTATTTATCGCTTCCAAGTTTTATCTTGAGTAAAATTCATACTTAGATCAAATAGTAAAACAATATAAATACGTATAATTCAATAAGTATATTTGATAAATTATAATAATACATGAAAAATATTCATATCCGTTATAAAATAATACGATACGCCATAAGTTATAATTATCATTATATAGTAATAGATTTATTCTAATAATAAACTTAATATTTCTTAATTGGGAAAGCTTGTAACTAAACATATTCTATAAAATTCACATTCGAAAAATAAAATTTTTAAAACGCATAAATACTTAAGTGATATTAACGGCATTTCAACAAAAAATATTATCAGTCGCTAATGAATTCATAGATATAGATTATACATTGTTATGACAGTGAAATTAATGATAGTGCATAAGTCGTTCGTCCGTCAACAAAGTTTGATTTATATTCTCAATGTTCATGTCAAATTCATTTTATTCATGAAATTAAAATTTGTTGTATATTTTCAATTTATATAAACGTAACGAATAATTTAGCTGGTATGGTCCAATCCGGTGTTCGGCAGACATCGGTAATAGTCGGGCTATATGTAAATATAAACATTCCATTTTTTCATATATTCATATTTATCGTTGAATTTAGCAGGGGTCTGCATTGACGTATGATTGGTATGATTAAGTCATAAATATCATCGAACTGAATATTAAAAGAAGTACAAATACTTGAGATATTGTACATAATCAAATCTACTTTTATATCTTCATTGAATAAAATTTAATTTATATATTGGTATTATATATGTACGTAATCAAAAGTTACAAATGATTATTCTAAAGACAAAATTAATTTCATAAAAACTGTCATTGTCATTTTCTCGTTACCTGACAAGCGAATCAATTTCGTTTTATATTATGATAATGATATTTTATAAGAGAGTTTAAATATTTTTTATAAATTTCATCCATGTATGATAACAAAGATTGATAAAGAGTGATGTTAAAGATAAAAGACATTGCCCAAGATCTAATCGTATTTTACACTATTGGATAGTTTTGAATATGTATCGCGTATCATAATGATGATACTTATGGTGAGGTATTTGATTTTATTGCTGTTTTTCAAATCTAATCTCAATAAAAAAAGTCAACATTTTTAATTTAGATTTCTTCGCTGCGATTACAGTGCTACCTAACGGCGCACGTAGACACTAAAAGATGTTTATTCACACTGTCACGAAGGAGATGATTCGTCTGTACCATTTTTATAAATCAGCGATTCCAGTGCATTCACTAATTTAAAAGGTTATTTTATTGCTAATTATAGCACTCCCTTTTTTTTAAACCGTACTTATTGATTTTGTAGGTGGAATAACGTTTTAGCTTAAATGTAATACAAGGAGTGTAATTTCATAAAAGTTTTAATTTCGGTTTATTTATTGAACTTTTCATAAAATTCATTCTCTGACAACTTTTTTAATTACAGTAGGTCATTATCAACATATTTTACTTGTTATGTATATATTCTATACGAAATATAATTTATAATATATGTAGATAATGATATTTTAAAAGTTTTATTTCAATTGTTGTTTTCCTATCAGAAAGTTTTTGCTTGAATCTAAAAAACAAATTATAAATCTCCAGTAGACAAATCATGATGGAGTTGAGTCATAGTCTCACTTTAAACGAAGAGGCTTTAAATCAGATGCCTGATGCCAAAAGGCCTGTTTTTATATTTGAGTGGTTACGATTTTTAAATAAAGTTCTAGTAGCTGCTCAAAAGGTAAGCAAATAATGATACTATTTTGCAGAACAATATGTAAAAAAATATAACAACAACAATATGCTGTTTTTTAGAACGATATTCGAGAATGTCAGCAAAAACTAGTAGAGCAATTAATAAGACATATGCAAGGTGCTCCCGGACCTCCCACACGGCATTTAATAGCTAAATGTCTTGCAACTTTATTTAGTGTTGGGGATACATTTTTACTTTTTGACACAGTGAATAAATGCAATGATATTCTGAAGAACAAAGATGATTCACCGAGTTTTTTACCAACAAAACTGTACGTAACTAAATTAGATCTTGTTATTAATTTTGTAATTCTTTTTATATTCATTTGCAGGGCTGCTATATGCTGTGTAGGATGCATGTACGAAAAATTAGGCAGAATGATGGGGAGATCTTATGAGGAAACTGTTCAGATATTAATTAAATCTTTAAGATCAGCTGAGTCCCAAACTCGGATAGAAATTTTATGTACTCTTGAAAAGGTAGACATATTGAAAATTTTAGTTTTTTAAATTAGCAATAAAACAAATTTCTATACTCACAGGTGTGTGCTGGTATGGGATCTGCAATTACGAATGTGCATAAGGAGATTTATAAAATTTCTAGACACCATCTGACTGATAGAGTAATGGCTGTCAGGTGTGCTGCAGCTAAAGTAAGGAGAACACTAAAAATACTCTATTGAAATGATTTTCTATCAAGAAATTTCAGTCTAAAATTTTTGGTTTTAGTGTTTATTAGAAATGTTGAACCATGCTCCATTTTTATATACAACAGAGATTGAAAGTTTAGCCACTCTTTGCTTTCGAGCTTTTGAAGGATCTAATTATGAAGTTAGATGTGCTGTTGCGAAACTTCTGGGTAGTCTCATTGCAATGACTCAACAAACTATTCCAAAAGGAAAAAATTTGGCAGGTAACGTACTGACCTAAAATCATTTTGCTATAATCATATAACATGGTTTTATAAGAATTTTTGTATTTTCCCAGTTGGACAGAATAAAGGCCAGAAAACAGTATCACTGGAAGATGTATTGAACATATTATCTTCTGGATTTGTAAGAGGAGGAGTAGGATTTTTAAAAGGAACTGGTGAAATAATAAAAGGTGGCTCTGGAATCAGTAGAGAAGTTCGAATAGGTGTAACACATGTAAGAAGAGATCTAAATTTTGATATTTATATTATTATATGCATAATTTTATAAATTATGAAGTATTTTGAATATAGCAGCCGTGACACATTCGTATTTCTTTCAGGCATATGTAGTATTTGTACAATTATTAGGAGGTGCATGGTTGGAACGAAATGTAAGTGTTTTAATAGCGCATTTACTAGAGCTGGTAACAAACCCAAAAACTGCAAATTCGCATGTGGATGCAGTATATTCACGAAAATGCGTAAATTTCATATTACGAGGCACATTTGGAAAATTATTGAATGAAGGTGCTCAAGCTTCAGCTTGCAAAGAAATAACTCATATTATACTGAAACAAATGAATTCAATAGGTAGTTATATAAATGAAGTTTATTTTTATGCGACTTTCCATAATTAAGTCATTTTTAAAATCAAATTAATTACCACAGATTTCAGTCCAGAAAATGCAAAAGATTGCAATCAAGAAACTTTATTCAGTCAACATCTATTAGCTTGTGCTCTGCAAGAGATGGGAAATCTCATTCTAGGACTTGGAACCACTGCTTCTAATTTACTTTCTGACCAGACATTGAGTATGTGATTTAAAAGATTTTTTTTTCTATAAATATTAAAAATAATTTTCAATTAACTCTATTTTCAGGTTTACTTGATACGATAATGGCTGTTTTGATACATCCTTGTCAAGCAGCTAGACTTTCTGCAGCTTGGTGTTTGCGTTGTATTTGCGTGGCAGTTCCTAGTCAAATAACACCTCTCATTGATCGATGTGTAGATAATATTGAAAATATGCGAAGTTCTCCCGAAGCTATAGCTGGCTATAGTTGTGCTCTTGCAGCAGTATTAGGTAGTGTTCGTTTATCTCCACTAGGAATACCACATACAAAAGGAAAGGTAAATTGAGCTAAGACACTTTTTTGAAACCATGTAATATAAAATGTTATATTTTAACGCATAAATATTTTATTAGATAATATTTAATACTGCTGAAGAGCTGTTAAGAAGTGCCAGTCAGAATAGTCGATTATCTTTAAACCGAACACATGCCGGTTGGTTGTTAATTGGCGCAATAATGACATTAGGTATGACTGTATTACACACTTATATTTTTTATATTACAACTGATTTTCAAATGTTATTACAGGTACTGCTGTAGTCAAAGGCTTATTACCTAGAATGCTATTATTGTGGCGAAATTCTTTTCCACGCTCAAGTAAGGAACTTGATAGTGAAAAAGCTAGGGGTGATGCATTCACTTGGCAAGTAACATTAGAAGGACGAGCCGGTGCTCTATCAGCGATGCACAGTTTCTTATTGCATTGCACAGATCTTGTAAATGATGATATATATAGGCGACTTCTCACGCCCATTGAATCAGCATTAGCAATGCTAACAAAGTATAGATCGCTTATTACTTATGTCCTCCAACATAATAACATAATATACTTAAAATTATTGTTTAAATTTTAGCTTATCGCCAGTATTGAAAAATTATGGTCAGCAATTAAAGGCTCCTATTGCTATGGTTCGGTTACGACTGTACGAAACATTGCTTTTATTGCCGCCTCAAATGTTTGAAAGTTTGTATTCGAAATACATATTCTCGAATAGAATTGATGTATTAATACGCAACACTTGCAGTAATTAAAAAAATCTTACCGTAGGTTCATACACACATTTATTAAGAATGCTCGTATCTGAATTTACTCTTACCGAGAACCCCGGTAATACTACAACGTCACTCTTGCGCGCAGTTTGTCATGCGAATGACTCTGTAATACTTGGTACCTGGTTACGAGAAACTGATCACTGTACTATTGAAGATCAAGTGAGTATGATATAATTTACATTTACCTACTATTTTTGACGCATTCTGTTATTTTCACAGTTACAACCAAACAGTGCGGCTGGATCAGGCGCATTGGAACATGATTCATCATGTCTTTATCGACCAATATCACACGTAAATATATTTTCTCTATCATTTATACAATTATCGTTAATAAATGATTATTTTTCAGGATACAACTCCCGGTCCTTTACCATTAGGCGTAGCAGTTATAGATTTATCAGTTTGTTTATTTGGACAAATCTTTCCACGAGTTGCCAATAAGCACAAACTTCAGATGCTCAATCATTTCACTGAGTGCATTAAGCATACGAAATCTGGCAGGCAGGAGGCAATTCAAATGAATATTTTTACAGCCGTTTTGAGTGGTTTAAAAGGTCTTAACGATGCTAAAATAGGATTTGGGCAAGAAGATGTTAAGAAATCAGCAACGAATCTCATAATTGTAAGTTTCACATTTTATTATTTTCAAATTGTGAATTATGTATTCAAATTGAATTCTATCGTAGGGTACTCTAGTGAGTAGTAATCCAATTTTACGCTGGGCTGCTGGAGAGGCGGTTGGGAGAATGGCCCAGGTGATGTCTGACCCAAAATTCACTGCGGAATTAGCACAAACAAGTTTTGATCGATTAAAATCTGCTCGTGATGTTGTAACCAGAACGGGTCACTCGTTAGCTTTAGGCTGTTTGCACAAATACGTTGGAGGTATGGGCTCTAGTCAGCATTTAAACACCAGTGTCAGTATATTACTCGCTTTAGCTCAGGATAATTCATCTCCCGTTGTACAGGTAATATTTACAGTTCATAAGGGTTAATTCAATAATCAATTTTTTACTTATTCTCTTTCAATTCTCATGTTAAATAGGTATGGGCATTGCATGCTTTATCATTGATCGCCGATTCAGGAGGTCCAATGTTCCGAGGCTACGTAGAACCAGCCTTATCGTTGGCATTGACACTTTTACTTAACACTCCTCATTCTTATATCGATGTTCATCAATGCATTGGAAAAGTGCTTTCTGCTCTGATAACAACTATTGGACCAGAATTACAAGGTAATCTCAAATGCAAACATATTTATAATCTCATTTTTCTCATTTCATGATAAAAATTTGCATGATTTTTACTGGCCAGCCTATCATTGGGAAAGTTACTTTTACTGTATTAAAGATTTTGTTTTTCTGACTGTATTGTTTTAGGAAATACGTCTACTATTTGCATGGCAAGGTCATCGTTTCTTTGTGCTTGTGCCATTATGCAAGATCATCAAGATCCGCTTGTGCAAGCTGAAGCTACTGGTTGTCTACAGCAGCTACATTTATTTGCTCCTAGACATGTGAATTTATCTTCATTGGTTTCAACTTTATGTGTAAGTGTGAAAGGAAGGAAACAATAGACATTTTATAGTTCACCATTAAATTTATATATCGATTTAATCAATATATTATGATACCTAATCATAAAATTTTATTTTTAGCGCAACTTATCAAGTAATCATTTATTACTACGAAAAGCAGCGGTATCTTGTCTTCGACAACTTGCACAACGTGAAGCTAAGGAAGTATGCGAACATGCTTTAACATTGGCTAACGAAAGTCGAGATAGCAATACTGTGGAAGGTCTTGTTATCACTGAAACTGGGCTTCCAGGTGTCCTCTTTAGCATGCTAGACACTGAATCCGATAAGAAATTAATAACAGACATTCATTATACCTTGACAAGTATGTTACAAATTTTAGCAGCAGATAATCTTTCCCAATGGTTATCTCTTTGTAAGGATGTACTGACAGTAGCCTCTGGTAAGAAGAATATTTCATCTATAGCAATGCACATTGATTAAAGAAAATATCATCTCGAATGTTTTTTGCTTCTATAGAGTCAAGTACAACAGAAGAGGCAATTACAGTTAATACTGATGACTCCAAGGCAGATTATGAAAATGCTGAAACCGAGGGGGATGACGATCAAGCGGAATTTCAATCCGAGGATACCACAAAACAACGTTCAACAGTTGCTCCTAGATGGCCTACAAGAGTTTTTGCTGTTCAATATGTTAGACGCATAGTGACTGCATGTGTAAATGACAAGAAACCTCATTTCGATTTAGCAATAGCTAAAGAAACTACATCGAGTAAAGGAAAAGGTAAATAATTTTTATTAATATTATTAACCATCATTAATATTATTTGTTATATTTTCAGGAGACTTTTTAGTTTTACATCTGTCTGATTTAGTACGAATGGCATTTATCGCTGCAACAAGCGATTGCGATCCATTGCGTCTCGAAGGTCTTAAAACATTGCAAGAGGTTATTGACAAATTCTCAAAAGTACCAGAACCCGAATTTCCCGGTCATCTTCTTCTTGAACAGTTTCAAGCTCAGGTATTATTTAATATGTTTTAATCAATGATTTTATATTTACATTTAAATTGATTTAACGGAATCAGGTTGGTGCAGCATTAAGACCAGCATTTTCAACAGAGACACCATCACATGTAACAGCTACTGCATGCGAAGTTTGTAGTGCCTGGATTGGAAGTGGAGTTGCGAGGGATTTGAATGACCTTCGTCGAGTACATCAATTGCTAGTTTCATCCTTAGAAAAGTTACGCGAGGGCAATACACGACCTCAGTTATACAATGAAAGTCTATTGACTCTTGAAAGATTAGCTATTCTGAAAGCTTGGGCAGAAGTTTATGTAGTAGCAATGGCAAATGAATTATCTTCTATAAAAAATGACAATGACTTCGAAAAGCATGGAACTCAGAGTGAAAATTTATTGAGCCTTGTACAACCTGAATTATTTGGTCTAAGTCAATATTGGTTTGCGGCTTTACGAGATCATGCTTTGCTCTCATTGCCATCTGGTAAATGTCTTAAATATTTTACACGTGATATGTTTAGAATAATAATATTAAAATACGAACGATGTTAGAATTCTCTAGTCAACTACCGCACGATGGTGGTGCATTTTATACATCTGATACCATGGATGCTGCTCGTCCTCACTACGGAAAATCATGGGCACCAATTTTGCACGCAGCGTCGCTATGGCTGAATTTTCGGTGCAATAGAGATGACAATGCCGGTAACAGTGAAGAGGCATCATTTTTATCAGAGAACAGTAAAAACAACAATAATGTACCTAACAATAACAATGATGTTTCGGTCAAGAATACTTCTAATACTGAACGATTTCATCTACTTTTTGGTAAGAATATCTGTAAGATTAATTTCGTTGTAAATTTCAATCTCAACATTGAATTATAGGTATATGTATGGAGGCTTTATGCAGTTCACGATTATCAGAGTGCACTCAGAATATTGAAACATGTTTGAATGCGTTATTCACTTTACTGGATTCAATATGGGCACGTAAAATTTTATTCAGCGATCGTTTACTTCCTCTAGAATTGTGCAATGTACTTCATAGGTTTGTACAGAAATAATTTATTACATTATGAAATATTCAGTTGCTTTAAAATTACTATCGGTATTAACGTTTGATTACAGATTACTTTTAACATGCGAAAATTATGAAATTCAAATTAAAGTAACAGCAGTTTTGTCCCAAATAATAAAAGCTGCACACGAAGACTTGGCTGATAGGAAAAAATTAAAATCAGATGGTAAAAAATAAAAGTAACATGGTAAATGAAATATGTTTCTTTTTTCTAATAAAAAAATTATTCAACAGAATTAAATATAAGCCCTGACGAAGAAATTGAACCAACAGAAATAAATATATTGGGCGAAGGTGGAGAATTCGGCAAAATTCTGCCAGGGAAATCTTTGGTATTTGCAATACTGGAAGTTAGCCTATGTATTTTAGTTCAACAAATACCATCGTTAAACCCAAATCCTGGTGGAGCGATTGCAATATTGTCTCAAAAACGATACATTCCGTCAGAGAACAGTTGTAAATTAATTGCTACGGCATTGCATACAATGGAACTACTTCCGCATTTATGCTCGGCACAAGGTTATTAACGATTATGATTATTTATGTGCTGAAAATTGTATTTTGATCATTTTATTTTAGGGGCCGTGACAATTTTACCAACGCTGCTTTATTTGGCAACGGGTGTGATCAGAGAGACCGCTATACGTGCAAATAATGATTTTTATAACACAGGATCCGAAACTCCAATTCGCGCTGCGCTACATTGTCTTAAAAGTCTTATAGTTCATAAGTATTCACGAGATTCTATTAGTCAACGTCAATGGACTGAATTATTGCAAAGTGCATTAGCAAAAATTATTGATTTAGCTAAAACAGGTGAATATTTCAGTGAGAATGAATTGTATGTTTTAAGCAAAAAGAGTAATTGTGTAATGTTTAATTTTCCACTAGGAAACAATGAAACTAAAATGGATGAAGTAGCAATGTTATTAAGTATAGCTGTATTCGTACTTCATGCATCTCCAAATGTAGTGATTGCTCCTAATTTACAATTCCCATGTATTAATCATTTTAGACAAGCTTTTCAATCTGGTAATTCATTGGTGAGTGCAAACTGAAAAGATATTTGATATTTTTTTCATAACGTTTGTTAATTTACTTTCGTTTTAAAGGTAAAATTAAAATGTGTGCAGACCCTGAAAACTATTTTTATGCATCCTGAGCGAGTTATAAGCGTACCCTACATTCATGCATTAGCTCCTAGGATAGTAGAATATTTGTATAGCGATGTGAGTAAACAAGTTTCTAACGATGTTGAATTGGCTTTCACATTGGAATGTATCAGCACCACAGAAGCATTAATAGAATTGGCTGAAATTCCTAATCGTAAGTATTACAAAATGATTAATATAAAATAGTTTTTTCTTTCTTATTGAATGTATTAAATCACATGCTATCCAGGAGACTTATTAGAAGGTTAGCGATAATTATTACAAAATACAATCTTTTGTAAATTATAAACGATTTTCGTAGTTGCATTATCGTATAACATATTAATTTAATTGTTTAGGTATGCAAATTTTAACACTCATAGTACCCATTCTGATTAATTATTTAATTGACGGCGATGAGCTCCAACATTCGTCAAAATATCAAAATAATCTTCATCAACAAAGCTTCCAGTGGCTTAATAAAATTGGCCCTAAATATCCTGAAGTAAGTTTATAAACTATAATAATAAGTTTACTGAATTTATATAAAAACAAATTTTTAAAGGAATTTAAGAGCTTGATGTCTCAATCAACCGATTTGAAAACTAAACTGGAAAATGCAGTGAGGTCCAATCAACAAGCAGTACGGCATACTAAGATATCAAGCAGTAAACCAACTCAAATTAAGAAATCTACTCCTACAATTAAATTAAAAACCGATTTTTCAAATTTCAATTGATTATTCTCTGATGTAAAGCATAAAAATCATGATCGTGAACATTCTGTTATAAACGAAAAATAAACTAGAGTCTTATACGTACGCGAGATATTATAGATATGAATTTCTAAAGTATATATTCAAAGTTTATTATTAAGAAAAATTATTTCTATTTTTACCCATCCAATTAGTAAATGTTTGGATTTACCTGTTTTTAATAGTAAAATAAATTATAATATGTAAATATTTATTGCAATAAAATGTAGCACAATAGATATATGTGAAACAAATGCATTTAACTTCTTTCCCTGAATTTTAATAACGTAAAAATATATCAGGTAGCTTTTACAATTCATAAGTTACCTATTGAAGGTTTAAAAGTGATTACAATAAATAATGCAGTGTTGTATTCAATATCTTTTTGTTTTTATTTTTAATATATTAGATGAATGTACAAAATGGCATATTCTTAAAATTTCAGATTCTTGTCTCGCTTAATAATCATATTCAAGAATAGAAATGAAATATACATTTACCTAGAATATTTTTTCAATTAATTTTGTATGATTCGTATTGTAAAAAAAGAATACATGTAATTTTTGTGAATGAATAGTTGTAAAATCAATGAGTATTCTAAACTTTCAATTGAGATTTTATTGTAAAAAATTCATCATCAAAATCAAAATATGATTTATTTACAATATAAAAATATCTTTCATTGAATTAAAATATCCGAAATCATTGTGTTATAAGAATTATTTAACTAACTCGAAGTTCATTTTAATTTATACTTTACAAATCTATATGATTTTACCATTAATTGCAGCATGAATTATTACTATTTTACATATACTAACATACACATGTTATAAATATTGCAAAGCAAAAAATATAACCAAACATTTATTTATAAAATTACTGCATGTTTGTCAAGTATGAAATCGTTCGAAGTTCATTGTTATTGATGATATTCTGAAATCTATTTATAAAATTGAATTTACTGTAGGTATAATTTCAAACTAGTTACATAAAAAATCTGAACAAATTTGAATAATAACAATGAAGAAAAATGAATAATTTCTTCTGAAAAAACATCAATACAATCGAATTAATAATAGAACAATAATTACAATTCATTCATGCCTAATGCCACAAATAGATAGAAACGTGCTAGAGTTATGTAAATGTGTCGCTGGAATAATAGTAACTACTAAATTCCTCGATGAAAATTTTGAAAGTACACTATATAAGAAGTTGGAGCCAGGTAATACACCAATTTTGTAGAATATTCGCAAATTACACGACGGATTTTCATTCTGCGATCCTTTCGTTAATTTGTATAAAAGGTATTCAAAGATTTCTTCTAAGTGGGGAGTATTTGCCTCGGTAAAACAAGTATTTAAATTAGTAATCTCATTTTCAGGAACATTCGATACATCTGTAAATGAAAATAAAAAAATATATACATTCATAAATTCAATTGTCAAACGACGAAAACAATAACAAATATTCTTTACTTTTAGATAAATAACAAACAACTGCAGAAACATTATTTTCGTAATTCCATCTGCGTCGAATAGCAACTTTTAAATCACCCACACATTTACCAGTTTCTTCATCTGTAACAGTGTCATTTCGATTTTATAAATAATTCAGTCGCAAACTTTAATAAAATTATCGCGAAATCACTTACACTCGAACCTGTTATTGTCCCGATGAGCCCAAACACACCACTCTACGTGAGCGTTACGAGGAAGTTTCGGTACAACAACGTAATCTACAATGGCATTATTTGTTCGTTTTTCCCACTCTTTACGAGCGTCAGGTATATAACTCGGATGTGTTAAAAAACATATTCCTTGAACTATGTTGCGCAACTGGGTGCTCGAGTCAATTGCGTTAACAATTCTATTGATGTGCCTTAGAGTCAAACGACATTGTTTTTTGATGTTCATATCCAAAATATTCATACTACCAGGTACTAACGGAATTTGTCCTGCTACTAAAATTATGTCACCAACCTAAAGAAAAATATTCTAAATAATACATGACTATTTTACTCAATTACGTTAACCAAATAGATTTACCCGTATAACTTGCGAATAAGGCCCAATATTGGCAGGTGCCCAATGACTTATACTTTGAACATGTAATGTATGTCTCTTATGAGCTTCTTTCCCTTCAGAATTGTGATTCTCATTATATGCTACAGCGTCAAGAAGAACTTGAACATTTATTGCGCATTCTAAACAAACACGTACCGGTGGATTAATAGTATTAAACCATTTAATATATTTTTCATTGATTAATGCATATTTTGAAATATCTTTCACGTATAATGTCACAGCCGTTATATTTGTCATTTGTAAACCAACGCTTTTCACAAGATCTAAAAATTTTGAGAAAATAAACCATGGATGATAATATTAAAATTAATGTATTTTTCTAAAAGTTAACTAAAGTTTACCTACTGCTTAATTTTTCTAATGCCTCATCAATTGCTATATCAGGCTTTTCATTATCACCAATGATACCTCCAAACCAGTACCAGCCAGTTTTATTGGTATTTATTATAAATTTATCCACATAGTATTTTTCTTCAGCAATACATTCTGGATGGTAAATAAGTAATGTCAATTTTATTTATATTGCATTTACTAATGATATTGAGATTTTAGTATCTAAATATTTATTATACTAAAAAAATATATAAAGCAATATTTACAGAAGTTTAAATTACCCAAATTTGGCGCTGTTGTTATGTCTGCATATTGACAATCTTCGTTTTCATTATCCGACAAGCTGCAACCATCTTGTAATTCTGATTCAACAATTTCAGATATATAGTCGTATGGAGCTTTGATTAAAATATTCTTAAGCCTTTGCGATAAAGTCATTTTGTCAAAACCATTCTACAAATTATATAAATTAGATATTATATTAACAAATTTTGAGAGTTCAAGTCATTTACATTTTTGTCCTGAAGATGTATTTTTTTAAAATTCAGATATCCAACAGGAGCAATATCATGATTAGCGTGAACTACACTTTCATATTCATCTCTGAAATAAATAATTTGTGTTTTTAAGACTTCATTAATATAAGATTGAAATCTTTTACAACAATACTTACATAACAATATTTTTAGCAAATAAAGGACAATCTAATGTAAATGTTTCGTATTCACCCCCTTCACCACATACATTGACACCGTATTTCTCTTTCTACATTGAAAAAACAATTATAGTTAGAAGAATAATTCAAATTTTTCTAGAATGCATTGCAAAACTTACAATTTTCAAGAGATGAGGTTGCAGTTCGGATATAGATTTACCTAAATGTCTTGGTTCTAGTCCCAGTGCTGCTACTTTAATAATTATCGCATTTATAGAACAATCGATCATTTCTTTTAGCAACTCCTCTTGTTTTCGTTGCCATAAGTATGACAATGAAACAAGTCCCAATCTACTACACCTATAAAAAATAAAAATTCAGATTAATTCTCGAGAAAAAAATCTTTAAATACATATTCAATTATAATACTACATTAATTAGAATATAAAATTATTTTTTGTACCTACAAACAGTTATTTGTATGTTTTACAAATGATTCAACAAATCAGAAGTGATTATAAAAGAAAATTTAATATTATTTAATATTAGATTGGAATACAATATTAATTAATAATAGAAATAATTTTTATCTGTATGCATTAAAATATAAGCAATCGTTGTAAAATGCAATTCAGTAAATGAAAGTTTTAGACAGAATTTTGAATAAAAAATATGTATTTTCATGAGATTTAGCTACCCTGGTTGAATTTTCATCTCGAAAATTAATTTGCAAGACAATTTAACTCGAGTTGTAGAATTATATAAAGTAGTGATTTAAATCTAATGAAAATTCTGATTATATTATAAGATACAATTCCTAAACATCAAGCTCAGTAAAAGAACGTCTCTATAGAAAATGAAATGGAACTAAACCAACATAAAAACAATAAATAATTACACATTTTCCACACGAGTTCGTTGATAGTCACTAAGAATAGCACCCGATGACACAGCCTCTATATTTTCCTTATCCTAAAAACATTTATCTGCTACACTTTCACGAAAAACAATTATCGATTACTCAAATTAAAGTTGTTAATCCACTTGTTGGATTCGGTAAAGTTACCTTAACTCTCGCTAAAAGTCTATACAGATCTTCAACTTCGTCATTTTCTGTTGGCTGATAACTTTTTTCTTGCATTCTGGATTTTCCAAAGGTAGATTCTTTGTAGAGGGGTAAACCAATCGCCTCTGCGATATATTCAATACCTTGATAACCAACCGTTTGGAACATAAACGAATCTAGTTCATCTATAATTAAAATTTCATTGATTTTTATAACATTGACAAACCTATTATTTCGATAATTCAATCGCTAATTTGTAAATCTCCTCCAACAAAACGCGTAATTACCTTTACCAATAGGATAAAGATTAGCCAGAGCCACTATCTCGTGACCAGCCGCTATGCACTGCATTATATTGAAACAAGAATCCTTTCCTCCACTGATTAACGCAACAACTTTCATTTTTAATACAGATATTATTATATAATATTATCAAAAAAACCAATGTACAGATTTATTTATAATTTTTGCATCTGTAATAACAAGAAACAATTATATTATTTCAAAGATAGTTTTACAAAAGTGATAAATTTGAAAATTAAGTTATCGGTCCAACAATCTTAATCATTCGGCTTGAGCTATCTATACAATTTTCATTGATAAAATTCCACATAGAATCGCAAATGAGAAATTCATTTGTATAGATGTTAAAGCGGCTCTGATTTTTAAGAATTCTCATTACATTCCAAGATTGTGGGCAATAACTTATAAGATAATTCAAGGATGTAATTCTTATTATTTTTTCACTAGAGAAAAAAGAATTTTATCGACGAATCATTTATTAAAATTTAAGTAAGTCTTTTAAAAAGATATAAAAAAAAATTGATCAAAAAACTAAATAACAAAAAATTTATTCAAAGTGAAAATCCGTTCATTCTCCTCCATATTTCATTAATTTATATAACTCATAAAATATAAATAATGAACAATCGTATACGTGAATATGAATATATATTTTTTAACTACACTATAAATAGTAATCATAAACAAAATACCTGTGTAATTTTTTCGTTTACGTAGAACAGAAGAGACGTAACAAAATCACCTCATTGCGTAGTCAAATGCAGAGTAGTCACTACTTATAATTTCCGTAAGATAGTTGAAGATAAATTTATTAATGCCGAAATCAGCCGAAATACGTGCAGTGACGAACGATATGAAAAGTCAACAAGAGCTTTTTTTAAGGTTCATTTCTACCAACACTGATTAACTTAATCGAAATTAAAACTTAAATCTCCAATATATTGGCAGCACTTATAAAAATATATATTCCGTCGAATTCGTAGATTTGTTTCAAAATGGTATACACTTATTTGTTTTATAAGTCAGACATACATTTAATTACAATGTAAGTATGTAATATAAAATATTACGTAAATAAATTTAAAAAAATGGTTATCTCGATTTTCTTGTTTAATCAAACTCGACAAACAATATTGGAATACTTCCGAGTACAAGTTTACCGAACATTTTTATTTTTATTCATTAATAATTTAATATAAATCGAATATTTTTCATTCAACGCATAAGCGAATAGTTTAAATTAATTTTCGGTAATTCGTTCATTTTTAACCTTAAAATTTGAATTATGTCGGTAACGCCCTCGCTTCGGAGACTCAAAATTGCTCGAATTTCAGTTGGTAAATTGGTAATTGCTCGCGCGACATTTTTTTATTTGCTCAGTTGATAATTGCCTATTAGCCATCCGTTGGCGAGTTATTTCGAGAATCGGCATCGTCGCCATCTTAACAAGCGATATACGAACTAACGTAGAGTAGATACAGGAAATGTCGAATATTACGAATAGATCGAGAATTGCGCTTTTAATTTTCCTGTCGTGTCATTTTAATTCGACATTATTACCGATGACAGGTACAAGTACACCTCCGGTAATAAAGTACTCGTTCGGCGAAATTTTTATTCGATATTAAAAAACCATGTACGAGTTTTTTTTTACACGATCATTTTTTACCGATCTTTGCAGCGCTAGTTTGAAATTTCTGATCAATCATCAAACGATCGATCGGGTCTCGTTATAAACTCGCTCGTAACAAACTCATGTATATGAATCCATAGATGAGTGTATCGAACGAAAAGAAGCGTAGAAGAGCGAAAAATCGGTTTTTGTCGAATAGGTGTAACTTGGTGCAATAAAAAAAATAAAGAAAATGAAGAAAAAGGGGAAACTACTTATTCTTAAAAAGCTATGTACGAGTTATTATTTTCACGCGATCATTTTCTACCGATCTTTGCAGCGCTAGTTTTAAAATTCCCGATTAATCGTCGAATCCTCTTCACGATCGATCGATTCTCGTTACTATCGAAGCTCGAAGTGAACTCTAGTATGAATCCATAGTCGAGTTTTCTCGTTACGCACGAAGCGTAGGAAAGCAGACGATCGGTATTCGTCGAATCGGTTGACCGGCATAATTCAGATAGAATAAAAAAGAAAAACAAAGAGAACGGGAAAAGGCGAAAATTCGGACGAAGCGCGAGAGTCGCGCGTACGCCGTCGCGGTTGTATCGACCCGTCGAGGCTCTCCGAACTCGGCCGAGATGGTACGAGTGTCCGGGTGCCGTGAAGTGACGGAGATGAGACCGCTGGAGGCAGAGCTCCTCGTCCTCGGGCTTGCAATGGATTTTCTCGTCGCGGAAGGAGTCCTCGCGAACGCTCGCTCGTCGTCTCGTGCGCGTTATGCGAGCTCGTAGATCGGCCCAGGCGTCCTCGAACTCGTGAATGGTGGCCAGCCGTCGCTTCGCTTTCGCTTTTCACTGCGGGCTCGCCTAGGAGAGGATGGGCTCCTTGCCGAATTTGCACGAGCTGACGCGCGAGAGGCTGGAGAGCCCGGTGCAGTTCGCGGCGCCGATCCAGCAGCCGCACCAGCCGCACCACCACCAGACGATGCACGCGCATCGACGTGTGCGTAGCACGGGCCACCATCATGCCACAGCGGCCCTATGGGAGACGGACGTGGCGATGATGGAGGTAACCATCTCCCTCGATTCCCCGCTGAAAACAAAAATTTCCTCGATTTCCTTCATATTTGTTTGCGTACGTTCGGACAAATGTGTACAGCCAAATGTTTGTTTTTGGAAATACTAATTTTATTTTAGTTATTGTTTCTTTATTTTAAGTAATAATTCCATTGAACAAAATGCTTTGTTGTATATTTTCGAATGAATATTTAGTTGCCTCGGATAAATTTTTATTTTCAGTGCACCATCCCACAGCTGTTCTTTTCTTAAATGTTTTCTCCAATTTCTTTGCTTGGAAAGAAATCGATTCTTTGTTTCCGTAATAATTAACGTAAACAGGCGAGGATGAGAAATTTTTATTCTCAATATACCTTGCTTCTATCTAATTCCTTATTTTTAGCAATTTTTAAAAGAAAACATATTTTTAGATTCCAAACTAACGTGCTGGAAAAATTAAACAAATTTTTTCCAAAGCTTTTTAGGTTTAGATAGTACTAGGTATAAAAATAGAAATTTTCCCTCATCGCCTCTTTCCGTTAATTATACTACGTTTAATTTTCCCGGGAAATTTTTAAATAAAATGTGTGAATGTGAATATTTTTGTTTATAAAAAATTACTTTATTATCACAAACTACACCTAAAAATTTGATTCAATAAATTATTTCCTATTTTTCCCCTTTTAACAATGACAACAACTATATTTCAGCACATGGCAGCCTACTCGCCGATCTCGTACCGATCGAATCGAGCCTCGGCGATGTCCTGGCGACGACGCGACTCGATGAATTCAACAGGCGCCTCGTCGGTGAGACGTCTGATCGCCGCGGTGAGGACGATGCCGTCGGGTGTGAGGCCTCCGAAGCAGGCGATCCTGAAGCACTGCGCCGCGCTGCTCTTCGGTCACGCGAGCTGCTCGGCCGCGACCTTGCCGATCTTCCCGCTGCAGGCCGGCGTCGGTGCGTTCAGTCCGCGCATCGGTGCCGTCCTCATGGCCTTCCTCTACGCCACCGCGACTGTCACGTCCTGCTTCGCGCCGATCGTCCTCCAGAAGCTCGGCACGAACGGCGTCATCTACCTCGGCAACTTCGCGGCCGCGATATTCGTCGGCGTGCATCTCTATCCGAAATGGTACGACGACATTACAGGAAAAATGTTGTCGATTAAATATTCGTTTGTATACTGCTAAGAGGATATTTTCAATCGTTCAGTCTGACAAAATAATTGTTAAATCGACCAATAAATTTTGGACGAACCCGAATTCCGTCCCGATAGTAGCAAAAAATGATTTAAACTGTCCGAGTTCCGTCCCATAGATTGACTATAGCGTCCGAGTTCCGTCCCGATTAGGATTACCCCCACTTTTCTACAGATTCCCCTACGACGCTTATTTCTACATCATATTCTCTATCGGATATTTCTATTATCCGTTAATTTTACAAAACTCTAACACTTCCTAACACCCTAACACCTCAATCTTTACGAAATTGCAATTATTACTATAAGGGGTGAATCGCACGGCGCGGGGCGCGCGAAGCGCCCCCAAAAATATAAAAACGTTACAGGCAGTAGCTAATCACTGCAGGGACAAATCCTAACTTTTGCCTAAATTACAGTTTCTTTATTAAAATTATAAGAGATAAATTACATGGCGCTTGGCGCTGGAGAGGTAAATATGAGTGGTAGTGGGGGAAATTTTCATGGGACGGAATAAGACTGTCTCGGGACGGAATTGGGACGTTACCGAAAAAAATACGGGACGGAACTCGGAATTTTTTTGCGCTTTGGGACGGAATTCGACTTCTCCGTAAATAATTTTTTACTCGAATGATTTTTATTCGACTCAATAAAACTCTTGGCAGTGTATGATTGTATATTTAATTGGTTAAACAACATTTTTTTCACTGCATTCTTTTATACTAATCGGAAGAATTAGGGACACTCGTTATTTTCAAACGATTAGAATTCAACTAAAAATTATCGAGTTGAGGTGATCATGTTGAAGAGAAAGATTCGAACTAAAAATAATCACCTGATCCTATGGATTTGATCATTTTTAGCCAAGAGCTGCTTGAGAAGGATAAATGTCCTCTTAATTTTTCTGAGAAGTGTATTATGCGACACGTGCGTAGAATATTCACTTTGTACGAGTTATTGTATCGTACGCACTTGTATATGAGATTTTTCGACGAAGTACTGAAATTACAAATTTGTTGAATGTTTCAAATGATTTCCTGGACAAAATGATCGATAATGAATGATTAAATTCACCAAAATTTTAATTCGGCTACGTCAAAAATTAAATTATTCAAATTCGACTATCCAGGCTCTACGCTCTACGCCATTTTCGAAATTCTACTAAAACGCTTATAATTTACCCAACACCTTACTCGGTAAATACTTAACACCCTCGAACCGAAAGGATTATCACTTTGACTATTAGCATCTACCTTTTTTCCTCGTACGAATTGCTCCGTTCGATGTTCGGACGACACGTGCGATAGCGATAAACTTTCTTCGACGTGACGCAAAGGTTCGTGCGTCACTGGTACCGAATGAAATTAGCATTATTGAAGTCACGCGGGGAAGAACGGCGAATAAGTGTTACGGTAGGATCGTGATGTATAGCTGTCTCGATTTTCACGAATTTATTTCCCCGAGGGGATCTCATTCGAACGCTGTTTTCTGTTACAGGTATGTACTGCTGCCCACGTACGCGATCCTGGGTGCCTGCGCGAGTCCCAGCTTCCTGGCTCGTACCTCGCACGTCAACGTGTCCGCGAAGGGGCTGGCCTTGGTATGCGCGGATCCCGAAGATCCCGACGACACCAGACAGGAGTGTCTCCTTCGAAGGTTGAACAGAGGGATCAAGCTAGCCGAGGACATTGGCTTGGCTTTCGGTAAACCATTATTAACAAATTTAACAAAAAAACACTTTTCAAAAAAATTAAGGGTACAGTTATCTTATTCGAATAGCTGTATCTTGGCTAAGAATAATCAAATTCTCTTAGGAAATTACTTGCTTTCTTTTTTTATTCATTTATTTTTTTGTTTGAAATTACGACTGTCTCTTTAGTTTTGAGTAGTATAGATAGTTTAATCGAAACTATTGCGCCGACAGGATGCTTTATTGCCGCAATTTTGGTGAAGATGACGGATTCGATGCCGGCGAAGATGGTGAACATCGCCGACGCCGAAGAGACCTGTGGAGCGGAATATTGTCCGGACGAGAGGTTCTACGATAACGAGACGATAACCTCGTCGATAATCGTGCACAGCTCTTCGAAGATTCTGATCGGCGTCTGGCTGGGCATGGCCGTGCTAGGCCTCGCCGTGACCTTCGCCTTCCTCGACTCTCGAATGAAAGAGCCGCAGGACGCGAATCAGCGCGTGCCAACTCGTAGTATCTTGAAGAGCGTAAAGAGCGCCTTTCAGGATCCGAAACTGCAGCTCGCCACGCCGCTCACGCTCTTTATCGGTCTCGAGCAAGGTTTCATCTATGCGGATTTCATTGAGGTTGGTACTAAATGTCCATAAATAATTTCGTTATTTTCATATCACACTGTAAAAAGAATTTTGTAGAATGTATTAAATATTCATTTACGTATTACATATTACAATTGTTCGAATTGCAGATATCAATTTCATTGAAACTAATACTTAATCAATAATCAAATTTTAAATTTAGTATCTATTTGAATGTATACAGGTTAATATTTAGTACGTTCTACAAAATTTGTTTGCAGTGCGGATATTTGCTTTTTTCTCGAGTCAAAGCTTCTTCCATTACGAATGAGAGGCTCGATTAACTTTACAAAATAGAAAGAAAATTCTTCCCGAGAGAGGTTGAGGAATTGTATTAGCTCGAAGGAGGTACGTCGCGCAAAGAGCTTATTTAATATTTGTCAACAGGCGTACATCGTATGCGCCTTAGGCGGTACCGGAACGGTCGCTCTGAGCTTCCTCAGTCTGGCTCTGCTTCAGGCTCTAGCCGGCGCGACGCTCTCGATGCTGCTGAGGCATATAAAGAGGTACTTCGTCGTGGGTACGTAAGAAACTTGGCTCATCTCGCGCTCGCGAAATTATTAACCGAGAGGAATATTTCAGTGGTCGGGTTCGCGTTTCACGCCTGCCTCCTGCTGGTCCTCGTTACTTGGCGCCCGGCCGGCGACGATCCGGCGCTCTTCCACGTCATTACAGCCGCTTGGGGAGTGTGCAACTCCATGTGGGAGACCCTCGTCTACAGTGAGTGCGAGTATTCTCGTTTGCTCTATAAACAAAGGGGAAAAACATCCGGGCGAGATTTTCGAGCCCGGAAGTTTTCTGTTATTACGCGGCGAGGCACAACACGCTCTCCACCGGCGCACAGAAAAAATGGATAACTCGAGCCGCGGAAGAAAATTATCGTCATTTTTGTCTACGTGATCGATGAAAACATTTTTTTAGTAATACTATCGAATTTTTCGATCCAAGAACGTATATCTTTGAATAAGTCCAAATTTTCTTCATTCAAGAAAATTAATATTCTTGCTTTGAAAGAGAAATATTCTGTTTATTTGCGAAATAATTATCTTAAGATGAAATAGACTCGATTAAAGTACGATTATAGTTAATTGAAGAAACAAAATAATTTTTAACGAGAAAATATTCAACTCGGTTCGTGTTCCCGTAAACAGTCCGAAAAATCGATTCCTCCATTTTCAGCGCTGATCATGGGACTGCACCCGAACTCCTGGCAGGGACCTCTATCTACCTCGCTGTTCTGGCGCTGGCTGGGCCTTGCGCTGGCCCTGAGCCTCCACGGGCTCGTGTGCACGCGCATCTGCGTCCTCGGGCTCGCCACGGTCCTCCTGCTCTCGGTGGTGCCGTACATGTGGCTCGAGGTGCGACTCTCCCGCAGGGGCAAGAGCCTCGCGCCCTTATGACCTGGTGACTCGAGCGAGAGCGGCTCCGGTTACGGCCTTCACACGAGACATCGCGACTGAGGCAGGCTCGTTCCATCCGGATTCGCGAGACCGGCGCGCTTCGTCAGCCGGCGAATCAGTCGAACGGACGAGTCGCGAGTGCGAAAACGCGCGAGCAGCGTGGCCTTCGCTTATCCGACTCGCGTGCTCGTTCATCACCATCGCCGTCAGCCGCGCAGACAGCCGCGGGAGGTCGAGACGAGCCACGCGGAGGTCCACCGTCAGCCCAGCCGAGAGGAGCAGCAGCAGCAGCCGGAGACGAACGGCTTGGCTCACGGGTTGCCCTGCGACAGGCGCAGAAACACCATCGACGTGGTCGTCAGACGAACCGACGGCGTATTCGCCCTCGCGTAACGAATCACCCGGATGGAACTTTTGAGAAAGCAACTTTTCTGCCCTCTTGCGACGTTTTTTTTTTTTTCGTTTCCTTTCCCCCAGTGATTATCTTCCTTCCTCGCAGTATCGGACGAAAACGCACAAGTCGAATTAAAGGGAATACGTAATTTTTGAATAAACGGCTCGTTACGTAAAGCCGCTAGCGCGTATTTTCGCCTTTCGAGTTCTCAACGACATTTTGTATACATATATTTTTATAATTCCACGCGACGAAAAAGAAAAAGGAGGTTATATATCGTTAACGAATTCTTTTTTTTTATCGTCTTGTATAACCGATTTTCAGAATTGCACGTTTCGTTTTTCTTTTCCTGCTTCCCCCATCGACAAATCTTGTTTTTCTTTTTAGAATAGAATACACGACGCTGGTTAAATCGATATGTAAAACTTGTTCGTAATGTCTGTCTCTTTTTCTCTAACGTCTATCGCGTAAAGTTGTACATTTCGAGAAGTATAAATTGAGCCTTTATTATTCACCCTCGATGCGAATGGAGCCACTGCCGATCGATGATTCTAAGATCTTTGATATTTTCATAAATGAGATTATATATACATATATATATGTAGATAAAATATATAAATATATGTATATACAATATGAAACTGACAAAAAATATTTATAAATATATGTATATTATATATTTAAAGAGCGCGATGTATTCTAGCGTGCGTTTAATGCACGCGCAATCGCGTTTATTGTTTCGACTCGTGTCAAGTAATAAAATAATCGTTATTAACGCACTCGCAATTGTATATCTGTTCGAAAATTTTCCAGCGACGGCGAATGGAGTGAGAGAAGAAAGAGAGCGGAAGCAAAACAGAAATAAATAATGTATACACGAAATTGTCACTGGCGAAATGACTCCATAAAGCGAGAGTGTCTGTTCATAATATTAACATGTAAATACGAGAACGGATTAAAGTTATCAACTGATTCAGTTATGTTGCGCAATTATTTCTTGCCAATTTCCAATGTGATTCCGAGAATATTATCATTCCCGCGAGCCGCTCGGTGTAATTATTCGCTCGGTAGGAAAATCACGTTACGCGGCACTCCGTGCACCGCGAGCGAGCAGATAAACCGTAATCCGTAAATGCGCTCGTGGTAGGGTGAAAACGTAAACAAGAGGGTACCCCCGTCGAGGATTCGCGAAATTCCGCGGAAATTTCTGCGACGAAGAAAAACTGTCGCCAAGCGCGAATCGATTGAGACGTCGGGGTTAACGTAGCGATTTGAAATTAATTAATCGAATCGTTAGATCTCGGCTAATCCGAGCGCTCGTTCAATCCGATATGATTTATGCCTCGTTAATTAAAAATTCCCGGTTCGCGAGCACGTTACCGGGATCGATCTGGTAATTGAGTGCTACGAAAAAAAAAACGAAAAAAACATAATGAAAGAAACGACGCGCGATAAAGTACCTCCGACTAGCGAGACGACGATCGCGAGCTCGGATGACCTTGAACGAGAACTTGCGGTAAAAGAGCCGTTAACGCGCGGTGAACGTGAATAAGGAACGACCTCGGTTATCGTTTCGTTAATGGGCTAGGTGAAAACTGTCGCGCACACGTACATTGCCGATATACATTTGTATTTAGAGTAGACGACGAATTGCGAGTATCGCAATTACGAAACGAGGAGGTACGAACTCGAATCAATGCCGAAGGAAAAATTATAATGATTTGTAAAAAAAAAAACAGACAATTAGATGTATATCGCGAACGGAATCGACTCTATTGTCACGTGTTACGCGATTCGACGGAACTGCTCTCAACGAAATAATCGTATTCTATTTTTTCTCCGCTCCAACTTCAATTCCGTATCCGCGCACACACGCAACGTTATTCGTAATTAGCAAAAACATCGATTAACCGTTCGACGGGGGCACGTATATCGCGAACCGCGATCGCGCTCCTATGGAAATCCAATGAAACGTGCTTGTGGGAGGTGGGTGCAGTATACGACGAAGGCGAACCAGTTTTCGAACGAACAATTTTCTAACGAAAGATTTAACGGTTTTTTTTTCGTGTACGCTGTTCGCAGAGCGTTTCTCGAGAAAAGACGAGACGCAATTTGCGCGGTGTGAACGACCCATTTGTACCGTTTCCGTGTCACGGGACAACGTGTGACGATTACGCGATGACACCGACGTCCGCGCCCGCATATCGCAATAACGGAAGATAGTGTAACGCGTGCCGTTTTCTCCCCTCGTTTCGTGTACGGAGTCACCCAATTCGCTGCCGATTACAAGTCCGGCCCTGAGACTTTTTTTTTCGATAAGGAGTACTCGTTCGTTTCTTGCTCGTCTATTGACAATTCCTTCGCGGTCCGTTGCGGGATGATTAATACGCGAGATCGCGGCTTGTAATGTATGCGGGAGCGACTGCGTGTAATTAGGTATAACGTGTTTCGTATTTATAAAATTATCGTAACGACTGGGTAATAGACGGCTATGTGTATACCCGGTCGTTTAATGCGCGCGAAATGAATTATTCCCGCTGCGCCGATCGGACCGCGCGGTTGAGAAAAATTCACTGTCACGATCGATGGGTGTATTCCGTCTGTCGATCCGGTTCTGACATTGTCGGGATCGAACGGTTTCATTGTCAGGTTCGCGGGTGCCTGACGCTGGATTTATCGATAGCCGTCGATTCGACGACGTCTCGATTATGAAAATTAGCTATTGGCGAATCATCGTTATTTTTTTTTTCTCGAGGAATTCATTCGATTCGATTCGACAATTTACGCTGTCAACATAGAACTTTTAATTTGTAATATATTACTCAGAAAAATTAAGAGAACACTCATCATTTTCATACAATTATAATTTGATCGAAAATGATCGAATCGAATCGAGCAGATGATCATTTTGAGGAGGAAGATTCTTTTTGAACAATCACTTCATCGATTAGATTTAATCATTTTGTGCTCTTGATTTTTGAGGAGTGTATATAATTTAACATGCAACATTTGTTTACGTATCGTGCGATTCTAAAGCTGATTTTAATTGATTTTTCAAGGAGATATACTTGTCAATTAAACGGATGTCCGTTGATCTATAACGAGAAATGTCCTTAAATCTGAGATATCCTCGATACAATTCCCTGCGTTTTCGTAGCAGCCCGGGGCTTCAACGTCATCGTGCAAATATCGTTATTATCGGCAGGGTCTTACCTTCGTTTCCGTAAATGGAATCCTTTTCTTTTTTTATCGCTCGCCTAGCTCCACGTGTAAGAATCGTGCAGCGCTATCCACGGCCATCTTTAATTTTCAGAAGGACGGCTGAATCGTCGCTGTAGTTCCCGAGAGCGAGAGGGAGAGAGAGATCGAGAGAGAGAGAGAGAGAGAGAGGGAGAGTGAACCATGTGTTTACTCTCTCGAGGCGAGCCTAGCAAGCACGGTAATCGCACCCTGGCTTTTTCCTTTCTTACACTCGATAATTACATTAATTCGTGAGAATTCGCCTCGTTCGTTTTTTGCGACGAATCATCAGCGTAATGAGTTCCACTTTTGATCTTTTTCCTACCGATCGAGGGACCTCGCGACCTCGGCAAACTTCCGATTTTGAAGGAACGAAATTCGATAGCCGCTATTGTTGGTTTTTTCTTTCGACCTCGTTTCCGAGCGAGTAAATTAGGAATGCTACAGCTCAATTTGTACCCTGCGTACAAAATGATTACCTATATAATGATATGAACCGAAGATTAACGCAAGGTGCAATTACAATTTCCATAAAAACATTGATGTACTCGTTTAGACTGACGTCTTATATTATTGAACTTTATATGTAATTGTTTGTATTGTTAGTGCAAATAAGCTTATGAGAGCTTGAAAAGCACTTGAAAAAAGTTAAGAAAATAAAAATGCTCCAATTGTTTTCAACTTCTAAAAATAAAGTGACTGAAATATCGCATTCCTGATATTCGCGCGGATTTATTGAAAATATGCCTGAACGAAGACACCCTGAGCGAAACAAAGTAGCCGAGTTGCAAAATGAAATTCACGTCGATCGCACCGATTCAGCATGCCTGTGGCAACGTTACGAGCCGTGTGGGACAACTGGGTAGTGTCTCTCTCTCGGGGTCCTTGAAAATCGATGATCGAGAGGTGCACACACTCCGTCGAGTGTACGCGCTCCCACTTGTTCCTGTCGCGGAACCCCGCGACTTCGAATATACCCCTACCACGTAATTCGCGACCAAGAAAACGCCGAGGCACTCTCCCGCTCGGGCATTTTCTTTATAAACGAAGGTTATAAAGCGCGAACAGCGTTTACTTGACCGCTGTACCATCTCTCGATCGGTAGTAGCCGCGGGATCGGCTCGGATCCGCTGATTCGACGCGAACTCCGGCGCTATGGTGCTACGTGGCCGAAAAAGTATCTAAAAATAATCTCGTACACTCGAAATTCGCGCGTGTTGTGCACCAGTGACGTTCACGAGAGGAGGGAACCCTGTTATTTAATTTTTAATTTCGACTTTTACGTATTTTAATAGACAGGTGAGCGAGATTGTCGTGGTTTTCCATGAAAATCGATCGATCGCGCGGAGAGAAAATTGGCCATCCCTCTTGGGGGCAGTGAGGGCGAGAGGGTGGACAGGGAGGAGGGGAGGGACGAGCAGCTGCTCGATACGCGGTACTTTTCCGCAATTGCGAGCGCGATTGCTCGCGATTCTCTTTGGAACTGGGACAACTCCGAGTTGGAGATATAAAAATGAATTAAGATCGTCAGGGTGGCACGTGCTCGCCCCCGCTACTCGTGCGCGCCTCGTGCCCTCCATTAAAGACCACCGAATCACGATATACTCCTGCAACTGCACGCTCTTCTTTTTTCCTCTCCGTTTCTCGGATAATTCAATCATCGGAGTATCGCTATAGAGCTCCCCGTGTGTATGTTTACTCCATTCACCGAATTTACCGTAATGAAAATGCTCTCATTCATCGAATGTCGTTCGAAAGTTTAGAGTGTTTTTTTGCATCGAGGGAAGAAAAACCAATTAAAATGATTCATTGATCAAATCCTTTGGTACACCGCAAAAAAATTTGTAGAATGTACTAGATATTTATTTGCTAGACAAGATAATTGTTTGAATTGCAGATATCAATTTCATTTAAACTAATATTCATTTTATCGAATTAAATATTTATTTGACCATATGCAAATAAATATTTAATGCATTCTGCAAAATAATTTTGCAGTGCACCGAAATTCATAGAAGATAGCGGTCAATGTTACGATTGACTTTTTTTTCTCGGAAAAAATGATCGCTCTACGAAAAAAAAATGTCGGTACTCTTTAAGAGATTAATGAAAAAATTAGAGAAACAGGAGAGATACGTCATCGCGAAAAACCGCGAGAAGGAGTGATGCAATCTATGCCGCGCATCTCCATTGATGCGTATTAATTTATCGGTAACACACCGAGTTTTTTTTTTTTTCATTCGAGGATCGAGTTTCCGATTGGGGGAAAAAAACGAACGACCTACGAAACCGTAGGAGCGGAAAAAAGCGGACCGCGCGTAATCGCGATTAACGTGTCCGAACGAAATCGAAAGTACAAAGTCATAGCGAATGATTCGCCAAGTCCGCTAGAATGTTTGGCCTTCGTCCTTTGCGTTTCCGAGGCTCGTGGACAACTCGCGCGAGTCGCGCGAAATTCCGGACTCTCTTGGGAGAGTGAATTTTTCCGAACATGGGAATCCATTTTACGACGAGCGAAACTCATTCGCGGCTCGAGAAATGATTATGCAAATCGCGCAACGGCTCGATCGATCACGTTGTTATTAGTTTGTTTTTATCCAGCGTTCTAATAAAATAATTGAATAATAATGAGCTGCATTTTTCGCAATCCGCTTGCATTCGCAAACGAGCTTTCGCGCGCTTTCGGTGCACCAAACTCGTCACGCGAGGGATAATCGGGGAAAATTTGGAATTACCCGCGACATCGAACGGTAGCATCCGTTTGTCACGTAATATAGTCGACAAACCGTAATGCGTGGAATTAACGTTATTCTAATGACATTTTCCGTTCCGTCTCAATGATTTTGGTTCAAGGTGACCGAGGGATATGCATAACTGTTCTACGCCGTGCGTGTGTGCAACGCGCGTTCGCTATATCGTGTTCATAAATATACTATATATACGTATACACAATCGTATATACATATATATAAAACCGTGCGTTGTCGGGTTCTCGTCTTTTTTTTTCTCCTACTACTCTCCGCAAATGCAACTCGCACACGTCTCATTACGGTACAATAATCGTGCCTCGTGCCACAATTTTTCTTCCTTCTTCGTCGTTCTCTCGTTCTCTCCCTCGGATTCTCGGGCTCATCACGGAAGACGTCAAACGCGTGTAACGATCTCACGTATAATCACGATAATAGACGTCCACTCTTGGGATCGTGCAAAAATATATTCGCGAAGATTATTCTCCGTTAATTATATCATCGATCGAGAGTAGACAATGTTCGACTGTAATGAATATCGTTTTTACGCTTACACGTGATCACGCAAGAGGATTCGCGTAACGAGGATGATTTTTTTTTCAGATCATGTTTCGTACGTGGTTGCAAAAGCTGAGCTTTCTCTACAAGCCGTACGCGCTTGCGATAGTATCGATAGGATACGTTCTGGGCGAGTTGGGTCACTATCTGATCGGTAAGCAATGCGCTATTACATTAACGTTATTTTTTTTCTCACTCAAACGCCCACGTTTTTGTTTTGCATTTATACGTATCTGTTACCAGGCGTGACGAGCAAAGCGACCGCTGAAGATTTGCACTACGGAGATATATCCTGTCAGCTGAATTCATCAACGCTGGCGATCGTAGATCTACCGATACAGTGCGAAACGGCAAATAATTCGGAATAGTGAGTTCTTCTGTAAATTAGTCGAGCCTCGTTCGACATTCGTGAAAATTCTCTTTAGTAACGGTAAAACTCCAAATTGAAAACTCAACCCTTTTATTTTGAATATAAACATATACTACTAAAAAGGTAAAGGAACACTCCACATTTTCAAATGAATAAAATTCTGCTAAAAACGATTTGATTGAATCAAACAGGGGTTATTTTGAAGAGAAAGATTCAAGTTTTAAAATAATCATTTGATCGATTAAATTTGATTATTCTTAGCTAAGTTATAGCCTTTGAAAATTGAAAACTGTCCCTTTAATTGTTTTAAGAGATATAGTTTTCTCACCACAGATATTTAAATTAATTTCAAATATGGAATTCGAAAAGAAGTGAAATATCAATATTGCGAAAATTGCGGCCTGTCGAGGTATCGAATTAGCAATGGCTCCACCCGGGTGAACCTTCCTAATGAGAATGGGCTGGCGAACGAGTTGATTGAATTTTAATATTTGTAATCGGCTTGCGTTAAGTGTAGATTTAATACCACGAGGTTTTGCTTTCTAATTCTCTCAACAGTTGCCAGTCGCTCGAGCTGAACGGCACGCGTTACTGCGAATGGAACTACAATGGCCTTGGACTGGACTATCAAATCCTGGCGGGACCGAGCTTCATAGCCGTGTTCACTGTCGTCGGTATATTGCTCGGATTCGCCGCGGATCGATTCAACAGGCAATTCCCCAATGATTAATTAAGAGCTCGTCTCGTAAAACGACCCCTCGTGTTAGCAATCATTGACAACCGCTTACCCCCAGCTGGATCTTTCTTGGAAAACCTCCACCCGGCTCTACATTACAAAGAAAAATTTGTAGAATGTACTAAATATCTATTTGCGTAATTGATCATTCTAAACAATAATTCGATTCGTATTGCGCTATAATCGAGCCAAGTCTACTATAAATCTCGTTAATTTTAGCGTGACATTTAGAAAGTGATAAATTACGCTGTGCTATCTATAATAAAAAGATCGTAACAATCTTCGATATAAGACTATTAAAGAATTACGACTCGGATAACTAGCCAAATCGATTGAATTTAATGGGTCTTGTTTACGAGGCGAGAGAGTTCGATATGTCGACTAGTGATAATAAAGGAAATTGATCGAACAGGGTACGCCTGCTGACGGTTTGCACGCTCGTCTTCAGCGTCGCGATAATCCTGATGGGATCGGTGAAGGAGTACTGGCAGCTCGTGATACTCCGGATGATACTCGCCGCCGGGTACGTAACTCAAATTGCGTCTCAAAAGACTCGACGATTTTCATTGTTGGAGCTTTTAGGGAAGCCGGATGCAACCCATTGGCCACCGGACTGCTCTCCGATTGGTTTCCGGAAGAGCAGCGCGGTCTCGTCATGTCGATATTCAATTGGGGAATTTACGGCGGTTACGGCATCGCTTTTCCGGTTGGCCGTTACGTACCGGAACTGAACGCCTGGGGTCTGGTACGTGCCAAAATTTGAATAACTTGAGTCGAAAATAACATAATAAATAAGAAAAAAAAAGAAATAGATTTTTCATAGCTGGTTTCCCTTTTTTTAAAATTTGATCGATTTTTGGCTGTGTTCAAAAGTTTAGGACTGAAAAAACGATCAAATTTATCGGTTCGTGTTTTGTGGTTGGGAATAAGAAACCAACTATGAAGTTGGTATTTGTATGCCGTATTCGGAAAAACTGCGACTAAAGAAGCAAATAAATCAATAATGAAAATGAAATTTTTCGACTCGGGAAAACAGCAGGCCAATTTTTTTGACAAATTCGTTTTTTGACAGGGCTGGAGAGTCTGCTATTACGGAGCTGGCATAATAGGAGTCATAATCGCCATCATGACCGGACTGACGCTGACGGAGCCGGAAAGGAAGACGATCGGAGAGGAGAACAGTAACGACGCGAAGAAAGTACCTCTCTGGAAGGTGATATTCCAGCCACGAATCCTCCTGCTGTGTTTGGCGGCTAGTATTAGGCACTGCGGTAGGTCGAGATACTTACAAATAACCGGGAGACATTAATCCTCGTTTATCCGAAAAGACGATTAAAAGGGACAAGTGTGCCGAATTGAGCCTCGTTCCCTTGGCTGATCGATGAGTCTAATTTTAACTAGGACTTTTAATAGGCTCAATCAAGAGTTAACTCCTCGGAATTTATTCTTTTCTCGTAATTTTGTTCCAGGTGGCATGTGTTTCGCTTACAACTGCGATCTCTACTACAGAGACTATTTTCCCGATTACGATCTCGGCTGGTGGCTGTTCGCCGTGACGATCGTGATCGGCAGCATAGGAGTCGTAGTGGGCGGCGTGGTGAGCGACAAGTTCGTCGCGAAGCTCGGCATAAAGTCCCGCGTCGCGTGTCTGGCTATCAGCCAGCTGATAGCGACGCCGTTCGCTTTTGGTTCCGTCTACTTCGGCCCGCTGTGGGCGATGATCACGCTGGGAATATCGTACTTCTTCGGTCGGTACAACGTCCCGATGGCGTTTACACTCGTATCGTGACAAGATCGTCTATTTTCGGCGCTCCAAGGACTAGGAAATTTTTTTTGAATTTCAAATACCGAACGTCTAAGGACTGTCGAATAACTCACGCCGAAAGTGAATGATTTTATTCACGAGACGAGATCGGGACTCTCCCTTTCGAAAACTCTTACTATGTAATTGAAATATAATCCTCGTTTGCAGCCGAGATGTGGTTTGGCATCGTGTTCGCGATAGTCGTCGAGATCGTGCCATTGAACATGAGGTCAACCACCGTTGGATTCTTTCTCTTCGTCATGAACAACATCGGCGGTAACTTGCCTATTCTGGTCGAGCCCACGCGCCGCGCGATCGGCTTTCGCGAGTCTTTGTACATTTTCTATGCCGGCTTCTACGGTATAAGTGAGTAAATCCGATTTTCCCTCACTGCTAAATCTTTATTCACCCTGACATATACTAAGTTACTTTTAAAAGGAAGATTGAAATTTTAAAATAGTCGTTTGATCATTTTTAGCCAATACATAGCCTTTTAAAAATAATAACTGTTCCCTTTTTTTGAGAAGTGTGTAAATTTTTTTTTTTCGCCCAGGCTCCATTATCTTCTTAATGACGATGTTCCTGATGGATGGCCCGGTAAAGAAGGACAAGGACACCGAAGTAGGACCGGGATACGACAACCGGACTTTTACCAACGACGCTGGTCACGTACAGACCTTAGAGCTCCCGCGATTATCCCCGAGTGCGAATACGTACGACGACGCTAGATTATAACGTATAGGAGAAAATAAATTTTCATATGTACACAGATTTCTATCGCTCTTCGTCTCCTCCTCTTCTAGCCTTTTACACATACAGGTTTTGCGAATGAATAGAGACACAACTTGTTAAATGTGCGGTCTTTATTTACAGATAAATCGTTGACATAAATAAGGAAGACATCCACAAGGATTCTGTATTATCACGTGTTAAAAACAGCCTATTTTCTTCGTTCGCCCGTTTCTCGTTTTTATGCAATGATAAGTCGATACCATCGTGTAAGCGTTTCGAACGAGACAACGCGAATAATGCCACTGAAATAGGATCATCATAGAAATACACATAAGAGTTTAAGATTAAAGGCTCTTTGGAGATTCCACTTGTTTTCTTTCACATACATTCTCGGACGCATACTTTGGAATATGTACAGTTTATTTAATATAAATAAGCGGTTGTATTTGTAATATACAAAATATTAAAAACAAAAAAAAAGATAAACGTTGTGTATCGTTTTTTCAACGTCCCGATTAAGACTTGTCATGAGGATGCTACGTTTGCCGTTTCAAAATATCTCTGAGAGCATTTATATGTACATGAAATCGATCCGGTGAAAATACAGTTAAATAATAAAAAAAGAAAAGCGTACGGTAAGAAAAAAAAAATACGTTGGTTATGTTCGGAACGAAGAATACATAAAGCAGACGAAAACCGTTACGACCCTGCAATTTCACAGCACGAGATATCTCTCGAAGCTTCTTCTTTTTTTTTCTTCTTCATCTGACATTCGCGTGACATGGTTTTACGTACGACGAATACGTACGTATTTTCGCAGATAGGAACCTCAAATACCGTGTATACATCGGACTACTCGGAGCGGTGTGTCGCGATTATCGTGCGCAACGCAATCGGCACGTATTGTTTTAACATTCGTCGGTAGACGTGCTAGATATCTGAGTACTCGCGCCGCTGGAGAAGCTACTGCGACAGGTCTCGACCGCCAGGGCCGTCTCGGGCACCTGGACGAACTGGACCTTCTCCTTGGGACACCTGTTCCTACCGTACACGCAGTTGAATATGTTGTACTTGTTGTCGGCCTCGTTCTGACTGAGCGTGCTGCTGTGCCTGCGCTTCAGTACCTTCTTCGCCATCAAGCTTCTGTTGTTCTTGTAGGACAATTCGCGACGGAAGCAGAAGAATTTTCTCAGCTCCCTCTTGACGCGCCTCGAACGATAGCCGAAGAGCAGAGGGCTGATGTACGCGGCGAGTATCTCAAAGCTGAGCGCGGTGACGCTCAGCTCGTGAGGCAGAGCGACCCTCTCCAAGATGGGCAGATTTTTCACGACCAGCAGAGCCACATACGGCAACCAGCACAGCAGGCCCATCACTATTACCAAGGCACTGATTCTGGCCGCTCTGGTCTCCTCGCGATACTTGAATAGGGAACCGTTGCTTATCCTGTGCTTTAAATTATTGATATAACTAGAGGTACTTTTTGTGCTCGACGTGCGATGAAGTCCAGTCTTGTTCGGGGGTGTGATTGTGACTATGGGGGTGGGTAGGGTACACGAGAGCTCGGTTTCGATATGTTCCTCGTCGAGTTCGTCTCTATTGCTCGCGCAGTTCTCTTCATCCATCGTGCAAAGATTCTCCACTACGTTAACAATAATCGGCGAATGGTTTGATTTCCCGTTGGATTCGTATCCGTAAGAAATGAACTTTTTAGGCTCTAATAGAGATCTATTATCCTCTTGGTCCGCATTGGATTCAGTCTGTCTGCCGTTTTCCGTCGAACATTCGCCTCTCCCTTCGTTGGCCCCTCCGGAACTCTCTTTCGGAGCGTGCAGACTAATCGAATCAGTCTCCTCTCCGGAGAAGGGCGATGAGTACCCACGGCTATTCCGCTGCTCTCTCGCTTGTAAAATCTTCGAAGCAGTCTCTTCATCCGGACAATCTTCCTCACTGTCCGTCGGCTCGTCTCGCGAGACCTGTTCACCGAGTACGTTCACAGTCAACAGCTTCTCGCACATGAGATCGTGGGACGACTTGCGTCTTCTGTCCGAGCCAGTGTCGTTGAATCTGCTCCTAACCAGCTCGTCGTACCTGCTCGGCTCCTCTTGCTGTTTCTCGAGGAATTCCGCTTTCAAAGCCGCGATGGCCACTCTGATGTCGGTCTCCGTTGGACGTTCCTGCTTTCTGACGCTCAAATCCACTCGACGTGAACCAACCGTGAAGATGACGCCCGACGAGCGAGCCTGATCGTCCGACGCTAGCGAACACAAAGACGCGTCTCGAGGCTGCTGAATCGAGTGAGCCGTCTCGCTCGTTTCGTCGATGGACGACAAACTCGATATCTTTGGTATCCTGCGGAACTCCTCCATCGAGGGCTCGAGTTGGTACGGCTTCTGGTCCTCGTAACAGAAACTACCGGTGGACAGAATTGGACGCGAACCAGTTCGTCTCGTGCGTTCCGAGTTCTTGTGCGCCGCCGAGTAGATGCTGATGTAGATCCAGCAGATACCAGCGAATGGCAGTAGATAAGCCAGGACAGCGTATACGAGCGAGTAGATAAGACCGTACTTGGCGAAACGATTGTTCGAGGACGAGTAAACGTTCTCCGAGAAGTGCTCCTCCAGGGTAGGCTCCACCGGCAAGACCTGATCTTCATCGTCGTCGTCCGGGGTCCAAGTGTGTTTCAGGTCGATTGGTACAGAGTATTCGTTGAATCTTTCCTGGGTCAAATTGGAGGCACCCGGTTGGGCGCAAACTAGCCAGAGACTGCGCGGCGCTGGGTTGAGGGCCGCCATCAACGCGAACGTGCCGGAGACCACCCAGACGGTGACGATGAAGGTCCACGTCTTGAGCTTGTCCACCCGGGCTCGGTACCTCAAGGGGTCGACGACAGCGAAATACTGGTCGACCGCGATGAGAAACACCGAGAGTATGGACGAGGTTGTCACGAGAGCCGTCGTGCCTTCTGCCAGAGCGCATCTTGTGTTGGACAGGGTCGAGGTCGGGCCGTCACTCGAGCCGGGAGCCGGTTGACTGTCCGTCATCAACAACAAACTGAGCACCACCGAGGTCAGCAGATTCGATACGGTCAGGTTCATCACATATCTGCGAGGAAGAGACAAAGAAACGGTTAAAATTGGTAGACCAAGCGATCCGTCTCGATGTTTATTTTCGTCTTTCCTCATTGACATAAAAAAAAAACCTCCATTGCGAAAGGTAAGAAATTTTTTAATTTTACGGAATACATGGAAGACGGGTTTGAGAATATTTGGCTGAATTTTTGTATTTTTCGTTCGTCCGCTCGCGGAGACATCGAATACCGTTCATACGTAATCCTCGGCTTTTTGTTTTCGTATCGTAAAGAGACGAGTCGCGTAATACCGCGCAAGTTTCTTTTTTCTCTCTCTCTCTCTCGCTCTCTCGCGAGCGTTTTTGCCAACGGAGTTTAGAGCCTTCGAAAATAAATTTTATTGTTCCGCACGAGTTGCTTTCACGACCGCAAGTAATGAACTCTACGTGAATTATATTTTTTTTACATTTGAATTATATATATAGAGAGCAAAAATAACAATTCGTCCGAAACGTCTCGATACGCGAAAAAATTGCACAGTGGGAGTAAATAAATTACGGCGTAGAGGCGGGTGTGAGAATATCAAAGGTTTCTTGCAATAAAGCCGGGAATACGTTGGAAGAATAAATAGCCGCGTGGTCTCACCGCTCGTGTATACGACAACAAGAGATGCGTTCACCCTCGTACGGTCCAAGGACGGTGTCCGATATTGCACGCCAAAAAGACTGACATCTCTATTTTATTTAGAAATGCAAGTTACTCAGCCGCGGTGGATTTACAGCGAGGCGTTATTGGGCCTCCGTTCGTACAACACGTCGCGTTGTACGTTGCCTCCGAGATTTACAGTTTTTCCTAGTACAGCGTACTCGATCGAATGTTGCAATCTCGAGTCGAATCACGCGGTAAGTGCAAGTAATGTTTTCTTCTCCCACTGACGTGAGTATTGACCCTCCGTATGACCCGTCTGGTCTCAAAATTATATACGAGTGCAGGGAAATTATTTCCTTATTGTATTCATTATAGTATAGTTGGATACTGAAAATCAAAAGTCGATCGCGTTCCGTATAATTATCGATTCGTGACAACGTTCGAATTATTATTAGAAAAGTTCGTTCGTTTTTCCCCCGTCAATTCGATTCTCTCCGTTGCACGAGAATATGAGAAACGCGCGAAAGTTTATCAGTATTTATGTTTTCATATTATATTACAACTTTTTGAGGCGAGGGGTCAAATCCGCTAGAGGGTATTAATAAAACGTAAGACCTGCCTTCCTTGCGCGATGCCGAAAAAAAAAACGAGAGAGAGAGAGAGAGAGACAGATAGGGAGAAATAATACTCCGAAGGGGAAGAAAAAAGGGAACGTAATAAGGAAAAAGGTAATTTTGGGCGATTGGGTGAATCGAAGGGCGAACGAACGACCGCCCGAGGATACCGGAAATGCTATAACTCGGTACATACCTGTTTGATATAGTGCGTAATCCTGGCCGGACGAGGAACGCGAGTAGCAAAGTCGCGTTGAGGGCGAGTGAGCCGAAGAGCGCGAGGCTCCATCCGGCGATCCCCGGCTCGTTCCACCATCCCTCAATACTCTCCAGTCCCACGAACGTTCCTCCTTCTGCGAACACCGTCGCATCACCACCCATTCATAAATTAAAGCTGATCACAAAATCCCTGAAAGAATCACCAATTTCGTTCCCGTTAATCCATGTCTATTTTTAAATTTTTAAAAAAATTTTGTGCCGCAATGTACTATTACATGCTGCAGAAACAAATTTTTTATTACGAACCTTAACAAATATAAACAAATTATTTTTCAAAAATAATTAGCAGCATTACAACACAACAACACATTGCAGCACAATAAAAATTTTTTATAACTCTTATTTTGCGGATTTCATAAACATCGTTAATCCGCAACTAGACGATCCATCGGAAAATTGGATTAGAGTTTCATATCAAACAAAGGCTAATGCCTTCCCGTTATATTTCTATTTGGGGTCTTTCACGGTCGTTTCGAAAATCTTCCGGTTTCCGGATCACGTATCGCGCCCACATGAACTCGAGGTGGCTAGCGCTGTAGCCAAAATGCTAATTCGACGATAAAACAAAATGTCAGTGCGCTGTTTTGATCCGGAAATCGAGAATGTTTTCGAAAAAAATTTCGTTCCGTTACATTTTTTACCAACATTGTGACTCACGATGGAAGAAAACGAAAATAAAGCCGCTCGCGGAAAGTTCGCGAGAGCCCGATACGAACGGCAAAAATTCGGGAAACGTGCGAAATCGCGCGTAGTCCGGAAATAACTCGCGGGGAATTTGGAAATTCGCTTAGATCGTAATTACAAAATACGTAGCCCACGCGCTCGCATGGGTTTCGACGGTATCGCTCCGATAACGTCGAGTTTGCGAATATGGTGCCCCTAAAAATAGCCGAATCGGTTTTGTGCACGGATCGCGTCATCCGTTGCGCGAAAAACGGGCGCGCGCGTTCCATCGTTATGCGATTGTGCGCCTCGAGCGGATTCGAAACGATCGGAGCCTAATTGACCGCGAACGACGGGATGACTAATGTGGAATTATTTTGGCACAGATGAAAGCGATTCGCCTTGGCTGCGATGCACGCGCTTCGATGCGCGAAGTCTCCTTGCGTTTTAAAAACTCGCTACTCCGAGTACGATCGGCACTGATTTGTTTACAAAAAAAACAAAGAACGCGAAACGTGAGATTCGGCCGATCGTACGATCGAGTTCGGTCGGAGCGAGAGAGGCAGAGCACGAGTCGTTAACACTGTTTGCGGAAATTTTCAATTCGCCCATAATGAGTTCACAATACCGAAATACAGTTAATCGAACGACGAATCGGCGAGCGTACTACACACGGTGACGCAAGAAGCCCGCGACATGGAAATTTACCCGTTGGTCGTGAAATTCGTTCCAACCGTGGTAGAAATTCGTACGAGCGAGGAGATAAAAAATAAATAAAGCTATAGTGTTTTTAAATCGAGGCGAAGTTTTATCTAGGCGAAATCTTCCCGGCGTATACTTCGAAATTCCAAAATTCAAAAAGCAAACAATAATTTACTAGATTATTTAATTAAGAACAGAAGAATAACAAAAATTGTATAAATATGCCAATTTAATTTCGATATTTCCATAAATTACCGGCCGATTTCGCAATGTCAATTCAAAAGTTTGTTTCTCTATCGAGATGTTTAACGCCGATACACGTGTATTCGCTAGATGTACGCAAACTGTATTTTAGCACTTTCTGTAGCGAGATAACGGTAGACGTTTCTTAATTATCCGAAAAGAGAGGCAAATGTAGAACCGGTGAACGGTTATTCCGATGACGCGAACACGAGGTCGATTAAATTCTGCAGCGAACACCAAAAATAGACAAGAGGCGTATTATTCTCGAGTACTCCGGTTGATAAAAAATAGATTATCGCAAATTCCTATGGGTATTCGTCATCTAACGTCATTTAGCGTCACAGCGACGAGACGGGATTTTTGTAGACGATCCGCGACAGTGAGGAAAAAAAAGCGAGCGATTATGCATCTCGCGTTTGACGAGGTGGGGGACAAAAAATTCGATCTATTAGCATCGCGAAACGTTCGCACTGTTTGTTCAGACGCGTCTTGAGTTACATTCGCGAAGTGAGAAAAAACGAAGAGTAAAAAAGAGACGAGGTGAATCGTTATCGACGTGAAATTATTATTCGAAATTTGTAACTCGAATTTCTCTCTCTCTCTCCCTCTCCCTCGCTCTTTTTCTCGCTCCTGGTTCATAATGCGTCATGCGAACGCAATTCGCGCAAAATTTATGCCCCGCCAAGGACCCCAAACAGATAAAAAAAACACGGAAGAGAGCAAGAGAGGTCTCGTTAAAAATTTCACGAGAGCCCGCTGGCCCCGATGACTTACAGCGCCGCGGATTGCTACTGATTTTATCGTTCATTAATTGCGATATTATTTTCGATCTCCTGGGGTCGAGAACGCGATATGAATTCTCAAAACTGAGGAGAAAGAGAGGAGGCCTGCGTGTTTGCTCTCATACCGCGCGATGTTTGTTGATGTTTACGATAAAAGCGGCAATCAGTCAAAATTCGACGTTAGAATTCCATTAACGCACTTGAGACATTATATTACGAGATACGGCTAAGACATTTATCACTCGAGTTAATTTTAAAAAACGAATCGATTCGAGCGGAACAAAATAAGAAACGAAAGAAAAAAAAATGCAGGGAGGAAGCGACGCTCGAAAAACCAGTGACTAATAAGTATGCTAAACTTTTGGACTTCCGATTTTCGTACGGAGCACGCTGCCATACTAGAAAATGTCATGCGTCCCGAGCGTGAAAATTAACATATACTCGAACGGCTCTGATAATTCGATTCGAAATCGAACCGTGAAAATATTTTCTCACCGTAGCTGGCTGACAGCAGGAATAGAAAAATCATCTGATAATTATTATTATTAGATAATAATCTAGTATCGATGTATTATTTTCAAAATTATTACATTTTCTCACTCTAGTAGCTGTATAGCTGAATTTGTTCCGCGACAAATGCGATTATGCGATTTTTATTCGCGAGAGAAGAAACGATTTTTCCAAATGGAAAAAATTCCGCGGTTTATTTATAAATTTTGAAACGGAGCAAGCGTCATTGGGAAGTCGTTTGTAAGGCAACTGCGGCTCTGCACTGTGTTCACGCTCATTATTTCAAACTGAAACGATCGAGCCCGCACTGTCGCGTCCTTCGTCTAGACCTTGGGGTATTACCCTAGTGAAAAAAAGAACAAAAAAGAACAAAAAAGAAACGAACGGCAAAAAATATTTTGAAAAATAGAATCGAGCGGGATAACAAAGACCAAAATTTCCGAGGTGCGCGAATTGCGCAAGATTTTACGGATCGAGCGCGCACGGCCCGTGGACTTTCAGCCGTCTGTTCGATCATCGATGATCAACAATAAATTCTTTTTTTTTCCCTTTAATTTTTTCAGCTTTTTTCAACATTGACCATGAATCTAGTCTCGGAGCTGCTCTAACTCGCTTGCGTTCTGTGGTATAAGTAATCGGGTCAAGATTACAATTTTTCTCACTTTCGAAGCTAACAATACGCGATCGGTTTCGCTTACACAATGGCATCGTCGTAGACAAAACGTAATCGATAATAAGCGCAGGGAAAATTAGTTTGAATTTTTAACGCACTCCGCGCTATCGTAAAATGCATTAAGTCTGGCCGAGACGATAAAAAAGTTATCGTCGCCTTATAACGCGCGATTGAGCGCTATTGTATTGCAAAGCTCGAAACGTGATTTAATACAAAGCGAAACGTTGCATTCCATTGGAGTGAATCTACGCAATTGGACGGACCGAGCTAAATTCGCGAATTCGGAATTTCGCGTTCGCACAGAGGTTTTGTACGTGTTCGCGAAAGAGCCACGGTCTCGATAACGGCTCGATGGTATTTTAAAGATGAAGAACGATTAGCAATTATCTCTCGTGATGAGTTAGCATCTCGCATGACTAGTTATCACCAATCGGTTTTCGTGTCGAGAACTCAATCGCGAAAGCTGCGTGCCAATTTAAAGTTCGCGAGTTGCGTTCGTATAGATTCAAACATTAATTTAACCTTCGGTGTTGAAAATTATAAAACATTAATTTAAGAGATTTGACTCATTTCCAGTTTTATCAACATTTTATGCAATCTTTTCTTTCTATTTGAAGTTAACTAGGCTCACAATTTTTTCAAAGAAATCTAGCGTTAAACTGTTCTCGTCGAGAAGATGCATTTTGGTTTTGTAACACTACGATAAAAAAAATACATGTGAGATTCAAAACGAAAGCTCTGGCGCTTAAGTGCAACCTGGTTGTGCATACTCTCACTCGAAACTGATAACGCGACAGTGGCATTGGCCGTTATTGGAATATCTCCCGCTGTAATCGCGCTCATGGATCAAACGGCCCAAGCCGAAATGGGTTAACGTTTAAACGGGGTCAGAGACTCGTCCAAAAATACATACGACCGATTCCTGCGGTGTTTGCTTGTTTTCTTTATTATCCGCAATATACACACCGAAATTGCGACTACTTTGAGAATATCCACGAACTCGATCGTCATTGTGAAATCGCAGACGCGGATTCGCGTTCGTTTGTACGAGCTCTACAAAACGGTTTATAATAGAGGAGAGCATGAGATAGAGCTCACCGTCGCACGTTCGAACTTAGAGTACATATAGCGTGCGAGATAGCGATTAGTGTATAGATAAAACTCGATAAAATGACGATTTTTGCGAGTTAACGATTATGAAATTTCCGTTCCTAACGACGTTCATAAATATGGAGGACGATTTTTCATCGGCAATTTAGCGAGAAAATGTTAATTTTTCCTCCTACGAATAGCTAGTGAAATACTTTTCAAACCAAAAAGTATATAGCGATCAAAGATTAGATTATTTTAAAATAAGATATAATACAACCAAATTGCGAACGGTCTCTCGCGTAGCGCCACGAAACATTGTAACTTATTGACACAAGCTATTTTGACAGGTGTTAAAGAGGCGTCAACTGGCAGATTGGAAAACTCCTAAATAATAAATTCGACCCGAGGAATAATAATTTCATGACTTTCGCGCGTTCTTTAAATCGTGTTTAGCGACCAATTTCGACAGTTCTTTATTTTTCATGTTAATAGGGTATCGTCAATATTGAGGGCATTTTTTACAGTTGCGAATTACTATACGATCGTTTACGATACCACTACTTTTTCGGTTCAACTCGAGCTTATTAGTGTAACGTAAATTATTCGCAGATAACGAAAAACCAATAGGAAAACTTTATGTGACATCGAAGCGAGAATCGCGCGCGAGTCATCAGTTCCGTTCGAGAGATATCGCACCGTCTTGCATTTCGCTTACACGATATCAAAGAAATTCTATCTCCATCGAGATCTGTTTATAATTCTCGGCGGAATAGCCATAACCCCCGGAGTCAAAGTATCACCGAACGAGTTTAAATGTTTAATTATACGAGCGGAAATAATCGATTTTAATCTCGGTATGACTCGGCACATTTTCGTCGAACGGCGTTTGAGAAAAAGCGGAGAAGCGAACGATCTATCGTCTTTTTCGTTAGTCTCTTTCGAAACCGCGTTCGAATTTCGTTTGACTTCCTTTATCTGACGCGATACAAGTGTACGTCGAAAACGTCGAATGGAGTGTAAGCCCTCTTCGAATTCCGATATAGTTATCACTCATTGAGAATACGTAATACATAATCGGTTTGTCCCGTGATCGGCAACCGGCACCAAAATCAATTACGTAAGTGTAACCACAAACGCACCTAAACTTTCTAAACTAGCAGCCAGTGGGAGTCGAAACGTTGTAAACCTGGAGAATTGCGTTGTTCCCGAATAAAGTCACGTGATTGCACAAATGCCTATATATTCGCGTGTAAAAATAGCGCTATATATGTACGCTGTTCCCAGAGTAGCACGCGTACTCTTATTTGCCTAAACAATTCCTGCAAGTGTAATAACGAGAATATTGCTTTTTCGCAATTTATAAAAACGGTGGTAAAAATAGTGTCCGATACGCGAGAAAAAAATTCCAAGGACGAGCCGAACAAATATCCCCCCAATTTTCGAGAAAAATGAATTTGAAAATTCGCGCACGCACGCCTCGAAAATCGAATCGTCGGAATTGCTTCGCGAGAAAAATATTTGCGGTGCGTTACACCATGCGCGGCTCGTTCCGTGATTTGTTCCGACCGTACGTAATGCAAGTGTGGAAAAAAAAGATAAAATAAGGAGAAATCCAATTGATCGCGGTGACCGTAACCGGCGACGTCAGACAAATCAATTAAGAGACCGCGTACTAGCAAAAGGACAATACAATTACATAACGCCCAAAAATACACAAGTCACGAATCCATGGTGGTGCGATTTCTGGTCGGTAAAACCCAAAAGCGAGCACCGGCCGAAAATATTGTAATTTTGAGGAATTATTAATCGAGTCTCCAAGGACGAAAATTAAAAAAGATCTTTGGCAATCTCGATCGATTGACTCACCAGCGATAGACGTACGGCTCTCGGGTTGTCCGCTTTCCTCATTGCATAGGAAGCGAGCGCACCTCCGGCAATGACGATCGAATGCCGATGGAAATTTTTGACAAATCGCGAAGAGGGAAGCGCGCGTACGAGACGGCTAGCCGCTCTCGCGCTGCCTGGCCGTTGATCCCTGCCTGTCAAACGTCACGCGGGTATCGCAAACAAAAGCAGTGACCTCTGCCGGTACCGCCGTCCCGAACGCACCAGGGGACTCCTTATCTTCCTTCTTCGTCCTCCAGCGGCGATCTCGTTCTCGGCGTCAGCTGTTGTGCTCGCGAAGCGTCTGGAATCACCCTGAGCCCTTCTAGACTCGCAAGGTCTCCCTCTTCTTCTTTTCTCTCTTCGCTTCGATTACGAAAACCCCAGGAGTTTATTTACAGGTCACCTGTTACTTCTCTTCGGCTGGTAGCTCGACGAATTCCCGCCGACTCTTCCGTGCCGATCGACGAGACGAACGCAGGCGAACAGCTGTAGGCAGGAAAGTTTTCCGTGAGAGCTAGTCGTATACAGAATCGCAGGCACAATCGCACAACTCACACTCTCACGCACATCGACGTAGGCCGTTCTCCCGATCTTATTCTCGATTCGCGAGAGAGCCAGAGAACTCGCTCCGTGACCGTTCCGTAATGCCAATCGTACTCCCCGCGCACCTTACGCCAGAATACGGTCCGTAGCGTGCGTGTCGCGAGACAAAGCCGCAGGGAGAGGCACGCTCTCGTGGCTCGTCTGCCGAATATAAACCTTCCGCTGGTGGTGTGTAGCAGGGAGTGCAGAACGTATAGCGCAACGTTGTCTGGTTCGTGGGCTCTGCCTATACGTTTCGCGTAAACTGCAGCCACTTGAACACCTTGGCCGGTAGTCTCTATCCTTCTCTATCTCGCGAGCGAAAGAGAGAGAGAAAGAGAAAAAGGAATAGAAAAAGAACGCTCGAGGGAAAGATACGAGGAAATATCGCAGTCTGCGGACGCGTTCGTGTACGCGCGGCTCGCGTCACAGCGTCACCGAACCAACTGAGTCGACCACGCGCGCTAGTCAATCTGAAAAGGCTTCTCTCTCTCTCTCTCTCTCTCTCGCTCTCGCTTCCCCGTTTGCTCTCTGCTGGTAAGGAGCGCACGTGTGTGCGTGATGGTGTGTGTGTGTGTACGTTGGTTGGTGGGTGCTGAAACGCCGCCAATCAGTGCGTTCGGCAAACGCGCCGCCGAACGCGCCAGACACACCGCGCCGCTGGCCTCCTCTCCCTCGCTACTTCCTCGCGCTACGTTTTTATTGGTCGTTGCCCAGTGCCGGATCATCGCGAACCCGCGTACGGGTGAAAGTGAGCGAGCCGTCGGTGCGAATTTCCGTTTGGCTAATTAAGAAACGATGCTCTCTCTCTTTCGCTCTTTCCCTACCTCGTTAAACAATAACTCGGGATCGTTGATTCCCTCGACGTATTCTCTACTCGATTATATCCCGCGATAGTTGATAAAAATTTCGCGATTATAGATAAACGAGTGGTATGTTATCGGTAATTGCAGATTTCGATTCGAGATTATAATTATTCGCGATGTTTTGCATGCTCGGTGTAAGCTATACAGATTGCAAACAGAAATAAATTCGTATTCGCTAATGCGAGAGCGAATAGAATATAATTGTGAAAATGATTGATTATTTTGCAATCGAAATTAATGGATTCTCTTTTGCAACCGCTTACACGAAACAGTCGATTATGCCCATGCCTGGATCCAGCACATGCCTACGCTTTCTTTTTTATCGGATCTTCGTCGAACGATCCTCCAATAAGCGAATGTTTACATACTTTAAATATAAAAATTCTTTCACGCGGTGTTTAAATTAAATACCTACGATTTTCTTTCTTATGGGATGACGAAATTCTCTCTCCCTTTTTCTCTCCATCGTGTGTTGCAAGCTCTCGAAGTCAAAAATTCACTGCAGCGCACGCAGCTGAATCGCAATTTCATTATTCCGAGTTAAAATTAGCACGAAATCGATTGCCCCTCGGTAAGCTGAAAAAAGAGTTCTAGTTAGTACGGTTCTTTGCGAGATATGATTTTGTACGTGTTTTTCGAACTCCACACAAATACCCCCAAGGTTCCTACGTATCGAGATCTACGAGAAACGCACGACTGCAGCCTATTTTTCCAAAGATATATCTGAAAATAGGTCGATCTCGCTTAGTTTTTCTTTTCTAATTACGCTGTTTGTGCTATCGGGCGCCCAAAACTATTTCTTATCGATTTTACAGATCTCGAATTCGAAAGAAAAAGTCGAAGCTCGAATCGAAAAAGGCGAGAATTTTTCAATTCGAGACCGTGAACAGTTGACTCATTAGAATCGTGACCAGTAGAGACAAATTTCAATTTCCGTGCAAAAAGAAAATCACATTTACCTAAGCCGTCGTGTTAATTCGGCTTTATCCGATTCGATAATGCGTCACGCGTTCGGGTGATTTCTCAGCCATTGTTCTATAGCAATGAATTTTTTCCGCGAAACCACCCTGCAACCCTAACTGAGCATGCGCAGGTGTCACGCCAATATGGATTCCATCGGGTTAAACTAGTTTGCACTGCGTCGGGAACGTGACTCCGTTGGTGTCGACTAATTTGGCCTATTGTACACGTAAATTGTTGTCAAACTGCGAAATTTCGTGCACCATGTCCGAGGATTACGATTACGCGTGTCAACGCGCCGAGTTGCTGGGGTTGCCAGTGCCCAGCAGGGAAGAGTGGCAGGAGAGCAGAGGAGCCGATCAGGATGAGACGTTGGATGAGGAAGGTGCTCTCGACGAAGCCGCACAGGTTCGTTCGATACTTCCTGCAATTAATCAAAGAATCAATTACTATTCCTTTTCTAAAAATACACCTCACAAAATAACTGCTGAATTTTTTGTAGAAATTGAATTTATTTCAATTTTATTTCACTAAGTAAAACATTAAAATTGTTAACTTTCGTAAAAAAGTTGTATAATTTAAAAAATTTTTTAGTACGTTTATGACAATATAGATTTTTTTTAATTATTTCAATGTCTAGAATATTTTAAAGTATATTTTGGAAATTTTAAACTACAAATGTACCATTTTCTACAAAATTTTAAAAAATTGCATGACACTTCAGTTTTTACATTACACGCTTCAGCTATAATAACAATCTTTACTATCAAGGTATTTTTATATCCGTCAATCCATTTTTTGTTTTTCCTTAAACGACGACCCGTTAGAACTTAGAACACGAGGATGAATCTGCGCAACGAATCAGCGGAGGTTTGGACGAACTGCAGAGTATTCTCAGCGCAACGCAGAAAAAACTCAACAGATTTAAGGTGACATAAAATTATTGAATAGTTTCGTTTGTTTTCCATTGACAACTGTTGCTTTCGCTTACGTGAAATCTCAAATCGATTTACGAATTACTCGAAAGCACCGTTTTGGCGTGCGTACGATTCAAAATTTGTTATGATACAATTATCGCGAATTATTTTAAATTCATTCATCTAAATATTTGTTCGAAAGAAAAATTCCAGATCGCATTGAAGGAGATATATCGATTTACTCTGATCAAAAATGACTAATTGATAACCGTCGGTTTATCTAAAAATAAATTCACGTGACGTTCCGAGTCGTACAGTGGATTGTAAAAAAACATTGTTTAGACAGTTTGCGGTAGTCTGGGCACGTTGCTGAAGGTGCGGGTGGGATCGCGCGATGGCACGCCGAATCACAAGTGCAATAACGAGGGTGACGCCGAGGCGAAGCTCGACGAGGAAAAAACTACCGACGAGAACATGACTATCGAGTTGAAGGACGACGAGCCGAGGGAACAGCCGAAGACCGATTCCGGTGGTAATGCGATTAAAAAAATCGATATGTCGGAGAAGATGGGCTCTCATCTCGACAAACTCGATTCGCTGATCTCGAAGGCGGAGAATGCCCAATATAGCATGCAGCATCAGACGAAGCAGATGAAATCGTTTTTGAAATAATTTCCCATTGTCGCTACGCAAATATGTCGTCTATTCTCGTGACAGCGTGGAGAACGAGAAAATGTTTCGTCGCACTTGCACGTTTTGCTATGGGTCTACTTAATCTCCTTGCTCGCTGGATGAAGCAATAAATTACGCCAAAACAAAATTACGAACAGATAAGAAACGGTATTGTTGTAAGAAAAGTAGTCGAAGGTTAAACGACCGATGCAACACATATGATGCAATAATACACCCGGTCTTGTTTATCGATTTTCTCACAGAGAATCGCTTTTCAAGTTTTCGCTAAAAACCGATGAAAAATATATCCGTGTAATTTCGTATTTTCTGCGTTATTGAATCTCATTATAATATACAACGAAAATGTTGATCTAATATATAAATATATATATATATATATACATACACACATTTATATATATATTCAATGTTGAACTGTTGTTTTAATAAATAATATTTTTTACGTAGTTACCTTATATTTTACACAGTTGCGAATCTATATCAATGCGGTATGATGAAATACAATTGTAAAATATTATAACTGCGAATATTATATCGTTTAGCGTTTGAATGTATTGCCGTTAATTTTTGTACATAAAAATAAATATCAACCAAAAATGGAAGAAACCATACTATGAATATTGAAAACTCGATTTATAGTAAACGCACGATAATATCGAATAATTATTCGAAATAATACAACTTCGATGAATGAAATGTTTACCTGTCCGTAATTACAAAATGAAATCGCGATAGATGGGATTTTCAATAGACAAAACATGTCCAAACTGTGCATACTAGCTGAGTGAAGTGAGTGAACTATCAATAGTATATGCAGAAAAAGCGCGGGAATGATCGGTCATTGATAAATTGGCGGTACACAGAGTTGAGTCAACAGGACGAGTTGCGGCCGGCAAGTTGCGCCGAACGCGGCGACTCTCATAAACACCGCAACGTGGCAGTTGGCACACAAAAAGAGAAAGCTGTTTGAGAAAGCGATTTAAAAAATTCCGACTGAGATATGCCGTATTCTAAAGAATATATCACAAACAAACTGGCCACAGAGTTACGTCCATCACATCTGGTAGGTGTCTGAAAAATATCATTTTCCCTGTACATAATAATATTATTTTATTTATTTATCTCGCGTTATAACCTGAACTTTGCAGCGAGAAACCAAAAAAATCATTTTATCTTAGTTTAACGGAGTATATATTTGACTATGGTAACGCAAAGAAAACATTGATACTGCAGAATAACAATGATCGACAATATTCAAATTGTCATTGCTGTACTATTTGCTGTTAGTTTGAGATGGTGCGTTACGTATCAGTCCCACAGTGGACAAGACAAACCTCCAATGTTTGGAGATTACGAAGCTCAACGTCATTGGCAAGAAATCACATTTAATCTGCCTATAGAAGAGTGGTATATTAACTCTACTAACAACGATTTACAATATTGGGGTTTGGATTATCCTCCTCTTACCGCATATCACAGTTTGGTATTAGGACATGTAGCCAATAAGTTGAACCCAGCTTATGTAGAATTACATATTTCGAGAGGGATATCGACTACTGAACATAAATATTTTATGAGACTCACGGTATTAGTTGCAGATATTTTCTTTTATATTATTCCACTCGTTTATTTTATCTTACATCAGAAATATTTAGACAATGCTCATCACAAAGAAATTACAATTTTTGGTTCAACGAAAGAACATTTCATTATAATCGTATCTGCGCTAATTTATCCTGGAATCATTCTGATAGATTATGGACACTTTCAGTATAACTGTGTATCGCTAGGATTCTTTATTGCTGCTGTTAGCGCTGTTTTCAAAGACTGCAATATTGTAGCGTCAATTTTATTTGTCTTAGCACTGAATTATAAACAAATGGAGTTATATCATGCACTACCATTCTTTTTTTACTTCTTAGGAAAATATACTCCAAATGGAAAAAAATCATTAACTTATTGTTTAGGTAAATTAACTCAAATTGCTTGTACAGTTATTATAATATTTGTTATAATATGGATTCCATTTCTTCAAAGTTGGAACTTATTTAGTAACTTAATTTATCGTCTATTTCCTATTGCCAGAGGAGTCTTTGAAGATAAAGTTGCCAATGTGTGGTGTTCGCTGAATGTTATATATAACTTACGCAATGCTTTAGGGAATACTCAATTAGCAAAATTGTGTCTGTTTGCAACGAGCATTGCTACTTTACCAAGTTGCATTAATTTATATTCAAAACCAAGCAAAGAAAATTTTTTGTTATCTCTTATAAATTCGTCATTGTCATTTTTCTTATTATCTTTTCAAGTACACGAAAAATCTATTTTGTTGGTGGCTGTTCCAGTGATCTTATACTTTCACAAAGATCCTTTAGTTTGTTTTTGGTTATTAATGATATCTCATTTCAGTATGTTGCCTCTTTTTATAAAAGATGATTTACGTATTGCTTATTTTGCAACACTTTTCTTTTATGCAACAACCATTTTATGGATGTGGTATGATAAAATATTTGTCAAATATCTCTTCATTTCTAATGCAGGTTCTAAATCCAAGTTGAAAAACCCTTCGAAATATATATTAACTGGGTTTGGTGTATCGATGATTGGTGTCATAATTTTATCAATTGCTAGTGTAACAATAAAATCACCACTGAGATATCCAGATTTGTTTGCTCTTTTGACGTCCGTTTATAGTTGTGCACATTTTTGTATATTCTACCTTTATTTTAATTATAAGCAATTTTTTACAAGCTACAAATTTGCTAAAAAATTAAAAGCGCATTAATTAATTTACGAAAAAATGTGATAATATTTATAAGGAGAAACAAATGTGATTGTTCTATTAAATTAATTGTACTTTCGACATGAGGAGATAAATAAAAATTTTCGTTGCTTAATATAAAACTGTATAAATATGTCATTTATTTCCCAATAAAATACTTTTTCGTAATCGTCTTTAGCGATTATAACTGATAATTCTAAAAAAAAAATTTATTGACAACGGCTTTCAAAATTTATTTGTCAGTTTGAATGGTATTCCGATGGAAATAGCTTTTTTATTTTCAATAGTATTGTTGTAGAGTTTATTCAAAGTAGTTTAGGGTCGGACTTTTGACTCTCCCGTTAGCCTCCGTTATTCTCGTTTTGACATGACAATCTATTATGAGTTCGCTGACAATGCAAGTACACTTCAGTGTACACACAACAGTTTATCAAGAGGCTCGGTCGAGTTTCACTCCACGTACGCAAGCAAAGTGTCGATATACCCAACTAACGAGTTTTTGCGTGATCGTGATCATTATTCAGAGGACTCGTAAAATAGTTAAATTTCTCGAATTCAAATGAAAATCAGAATCAATTTTCAATTTTGAATAATTGGTTGTTTCAGGAAGTGATAGATGAATCTGATGGTTGTGGAGCGAAATTCTCAGTCGTAATAGTGTCTGACAAATTTCAGAATAAAACCCTACTACAACGTCACAGGTATTTACGTTTTTTTATAATAAATTGTGAAAATCATATTCAAAAAATTCTCATCTAATTTTTTTTAACAGATTAGTGAATACAATTTTAGAAGAGGAACTTAAATCTATTCATGCGTTTTCCCAAAAGACATTAACGCCAGAACAGTGGGAGAAACTTTCCGAGAAATGAAATTGTAATTAATTTTTTAAAAATCAAAGAAAGTAATAAACAAATTTTAACATGATTCATTTCAAAGTATCAGCGCCGGGAAAAGTAATTTTATACGGGGAACATGCTGTAGTGTATGGGAAAACAGCTATTGCCGGGAGTTTGGATTTGCGAACGACATTGAAATTCTCCGAATTGCCAATCGAAGAAGATACTATTAAAATATCGTTCGCAAAAGTTAACTTGTTTGTTAATTTATCGATAAATAATTTAAAAAGTAATTTCGAATCGTGCCAAAATCCCGGAACCGAGCTTAAACACGAACAATTGTATTGTCGAGTTCATGAATTTGTTAAAACAATCGGTTACTCCAGTCAACAACAAAAACTAAGCTTAGAAGCTTTTGTGTATATGTTGATGAGTGTAGCCGAGCAAGAAAAAATTGATGTAAAACCGTTCGAAGTTGAACTGGACACCGAGTTGACAATCGGTGCTGGTTTAGGTAGTTCAGCTTCATTTGCAGTTTGTCTCGCAGCGTGTTTAGTTCATTGGTCGCACCTGCAGAAAAATATCAAAAAAACATTTGGTTCGGAGGATTTGAAAAATATCTCTACTTACGCTTTCAACTGCGAGAGAATAATGCATGGTTCACCATCTGGAATAGACAACTCTGTATGCACTTATGGTTCGATAGTAGAATTTCGGAAGAACGAACCACTGAAGCCAATACCAAACGTTAAAAGCATGAAAATACTGCTGGTGAACACTAGAGTTCAACGTAGTACAAAAACACTTCTCGAAAGAGTGATTTCACTGAAAACTGATTACCCAGGTGTTATAAATCCAGTATTGGATGCCATCGATTACATCGCGAGGGAGGCGCTAGAAGTTTTGAAGAGAATCCGTGATCTTCCAGATAACGATAACGTTACTCTATCGAAGGAATACGACAAACTCATGGTAAGTAATTGTTGAACAATAGTAGAAAACTTTACGAATAACTTGTATATTCGTTCCAGGCGTTAATGAACATGAACCAAGGGCTACTAGCTACTTGTCAAGTATCGCATTCTTCTTTAGATAGCATTTGTGCTGAAGCGAGGAACTATGGCTTCGCTGCAAAGTTGACGGGAGCTGGTGGCGGAGGTTACGCTTACATTTTGTTAACGCCAAAAACTGAACGCGAAACAATTGTTAAAATCACGAAAAAGTTAATGACCGACGGTTATCCCGTCTCATTGTCGAACGTAGGTTGCGCTGGTGTACAAATTCACGAATAAAACTTATATAGTCTGAATTATTTAATAAGTTGAAAAAGTTCTCTTTTATAATAACAAATAAAATTAGATTTTATAAACTTCACATAATAATTGCTATACTTGTTAATGACTAGCTTTTAAAAACACCAACAGTAATCCTGCTTTTTCATCATTTTCATCATTATTCTATCACAAATATAATAACTTAATTACTTCTCGGAATTTCATTGCATTAATTATCACTTCAACTATACTTTAATAATTTGTTTTGATGCATTCAAAATAAGATGTAAAAATAGCTTTGTTATAGCTTTGTCTTAAAAAAAGTAATAAATACCGTTATAAAATCTCAAACAACGTAACAGAAGTTAATAAACAAATGACGACGATTTTATCCAAATTTCGATCGTAATGTTAATGTTTTACTTTCTAGTTCACATTAAACTACTTGATACATCGTTATAATAGCTGCTAGGACTTCTATGTGTAACAAGATTTTCTGAATCAGTTCTATGGTCTACAGTAATATCTTCGTCATTTTCTTGATCTGGTCCAGCTTGCTTATCGTGTAAATTAGCTTGTTTTATCCATTCCTGAATTTCAGCAGTATACATTCTCTTTTGCAAAACCTCTCTAGTTCTTGGTCGTGAACCAATGAATACCGTTGTGCCCTAAATAATTTATTTATTTATGAATTGTAATCATTTGTAAAAAAATGAAAAGAACAACTATAAACGACTTACACTTACTATTAAAGAAGATCGCAATTGTTCTAACAAGTGGAAATCGTCCACCATACATTGAAGCTCTTCCCACCGTAATTCAACCTTTTCATGTAACATTCTCTCTTCTGAAAATTTAATTTAAATTAAATAACTTTAACGTAATAAAATAATTATGTTTTATATAGTTCTCAATTTACCATCACGTTTAGATGTTGATCTTTTATATTGTATTCTGAACCTAAAAGCTTCTAAGAAACTGGATACAACAATTGTAAGAACAATCATAGTTACCAAATAAAATATCATGAAATAAACTCTAGTGTACATTCCGACAGTAAACGCGAATGCATTCATGAGTATAAACCAATTGTTCACTACCGTTAATTCGAAAAGCGTCATAAAACTGGCGATAAGGTTGTCAAATGTGTTTAAGTAATAATACCCTAATGAATTTGTCGAATTAAGAGAATCTCTGTAAAAGTCTTCCACAGTGGTATTTCTGGAATAATATAAATAGATTGAATATTAAAAAGCGAAATTGAACTAATAAAGAAATTCAAAATCATACATACTTGCAGCAGTTGCGCATGTCGTAACCAGCAAATAATTCCATACCGATGATAGCAAAGAAATAGTATAAAACTAGCATAACAATAGCCGTAGATAACATCAACGGAAACAGAATCACCAACGTGCCGAATACATCGCGATAGCGCTTTTTTATTTTGAATAGTCTCAGGAGTCTCAACGGCCTTGCAAATACCAGGAAGGTAGCATTTGGAAATATCGTAAGTCCGGTGGCAGCGACCAATGTTATTATCGATGCTCCGAGATCGAACAAATTCCAACCGGAACTCAAGTAACGTCTTATACCAAGGCCAAGTACTTTAGTCAGCGCTTCAGATACAAATACTAAAAACATAAATACATTTTAATAAGGAATCATTCGTAAATTAATTATTTTCAATTTTACGTACATCCACCAAAAAGTAGAGTATCCCAACAACCAGCGAATTTGTGTGCTGCAATTTGAAGACTTTCACTCGGTTGCATCAACCGAATTATCATCGCGACGCCATTCCCAGCGATTGTAACAACTGTTGAATATGTTTTAGGATAAATCATTTAAAAGTTGATTTCCAACAAATTGTTTACTTACAAACTACCGATTCGAAATATGGCCAAGTTATAACAGCATGCGCACCCATACATAACATTTGTAAGGGTTGCCATAAACCGTGATACCAAGGTATATTTGGATATTGTGGTTCCCACTGCAAAATGCTCGTATCATAAATTGCTGTAAATTCTTCTATAGTCAGTGAACCAGTCCCAGAAGTGTTCATGTGCCGAAACATTAAAGCAATATCTCTTGTAGCTGGAAACATAAATTTTTATAAGAAATCCCAACGTTATCGAATGGAATTTACAAAAATAAAATTTATACATTTGGTCGGGTCGTAATACCGCATCAGTCCTTCAAATTGACGAAATTTCAATTTGTTCGGATGCTGTTTAGAAACCAATAATTTAAAAGCATGCTGACTCGCCTCTCTTTTATGTAATAAGAGTTTCTTGAATTTGTCACGTTCCGCTGTGGTGAATGTTTCATTGACCACGGCCAACATCAAATTCATCAGTACGTACAGCATAGTGCTTAAGTACGATACAAAATATATCGCGTACCACTTGTTTATTGAGTAAGATGGCATCATTACGTCTGGAAAGCTGAAAAATGGTTTAAAAGATATAATAATTGTAAAATAAAAAATTTCATTGCAAAGTTATCAAAACAATGTAAAAAACTCACTTGGCAGTTGTAAGAAGGACAAACAAGCTTACAAAACTATCCTGCAATGTCGCAAAATATCTATTCATTTCACTGAACATAAAATATCCCAAAACTGTGTAAGCTGTGATGAAAAATAGTAATAGTCCAAGCATGTCTAAAATTGGTGGTAAGGTTTGAAGTATTTGTCGTATAAATCTTCTTACGCCGCCGCAAAATTTCGTATCAATTAAAAAGATTGGTCGCAATGCTCGAGTCACACGGAAATGTGATGATTGTCGAACTAATACTATCATAGCCTCGAAAAACATTATAATCAATGTAATACACTGCAATAAAAATTTAATTATTTTGATAATATTATAAACCACAAATTATAAACGTATATATAATAAGAAAAATATAAATGATTGTTAATTAGTTTGTACGAAAATGTATATAAAAAAAATTCATATTAGATCTAATGAACAAATGAGAATAGTGTGTCAAGTGAAATAATTAAGGTTGCACAGTCATCAATAAGGTATTAGAAGAATTCATCATATTGTCTGATACTGTTATGTAATGAATTGATCCTCATTGAAATAAATTTATATGGTAATCTTGTATAATTCTTATCTCATTAATCTAAATATTATGCAAAGTGAGATACTACACGCACATTGTACATAGAAAGGTCGAACCATTCAGACTTCACTTAAATTAGATAGGAGGATTAAGGATAAAATCTTATTAGTCACTGCGTCAGTACTTATTTGTATGTATTCTTTATGATTATTTACCTTTAATGTTGTGCGTTTATGTTTGTACATTAATGACCAACCAATCCATCTTAATTTTAATACTAATTCAACACAAATAGTCATTAATGCAAATATTTCAATGGAACTATGTGCCCATACTGGAAGCTAAAAAATATTGAATAATTCAATTTAATTTGTGGCCTGTAATAAAACAGATGGACATTTTCTTTAAAAGTAAAGTAACTTACTTGGAATAGAGCTGGTTCTTCAAAAAATGCTAAAGTTAATAAAATCAATGATGTAAATAAATCCAATCCATAATACCAGTTATTGTGTACTAATAAATATGCAGGTAAATCTTCAGGATGTTTGGGATGAGAATCAAATTTTTCATTGTTTTTTCCTTCCTGAGAAACAAAAAAATCAAATTAAACTTCAATGAAGCTCTATTATGCATTAATTTTTAAATACAATACCTCCAAGAAAATTGCAGCTTCATGATAATTTAATTCCCAATGCATATCTGTATCAGATAATACATTGTTAGATGATATTATTTCATTTTGCGGTATATTATCATCTCCTCTCATATTCATTCCAAAATCTTTCCCATTCTCATTTTCTGGCTCATTGTTATCACTAGGGGATCGAATAGAATTGTCGGATGGTGAGTTAAACAGGATGGATCCGTAATCTTAAAATTAATATACAAATATTGTATTATTATATGGTAGTTAAATTCAGTGGAAAATTATTTTAGTTACTTGCAGGTGGCATTCGAATATATAAAAATTGAAAAAGAAGTAGAAACTAGCCAATTCACGACACGAAATTTCAATTAAATTATGTCAATTAAAACACGTTAACAATGATAAATATGACTCACTCGGATTGGATCCATGAGGAAACTCTTGATCTTGCGATTGGATGTCATTTTCATTATCGAAACGGTGATAATCGTTTCCAACAGGTGAAGTCATTTGACTCTGACATACACTGACACTCAATGATTTCGTAATAATCTTATCTTTCACCTCGCGAGTGCAATTTCAATATGATTTCAACGATACTAAAACGCACGTAGAATCATAAGATAGATGTGAAAGCGACAGATCGAATAAACAGAAACGGCCGCAAACGGCAAATTAAATTCATATTCATATTCATTTTCCACTGCATGCTGTCAAACGAGAAAAAATTCCACTGTATGATCTGTCGTTACACAAATGACGCTGTTGGTACGATCAGCTGAATACGATCAACCGGATCAACACCAACCATAGTCGGTTCTGTCCTGCGAATAAAATTTCTGTTAACCGGCGGCATCCAGCGTGGTAAAAGGTGTGGGACAGTATGGTATGAATGTGGGGGTGGACCACTTGTCGGTAACGTCATCGAAACATGTGATTCGTTTGATATGTGGATTCAATGTCGTTCGTCAAGCATACCAACTACAGAATTCGAACAAGTGTCATTTAATGATATATTTATTTTTTACGAATACTTTGCAAAAACTGTACAAATTCTGTAAATATTCTTTATTCAAGTAAGGATAAAGACCGAATAGTATGAATGAATGATAAGTCTTTAACACAGTTTTCTCTTTTACTTTCGTTTTATTTAAGTATGCACACAGTTTTAGCATTTGAGATAACAGGTACAAAAAGCATTAATTACAAGTCTATCGTCTTATATTAAATAAATTTTGGTTTCGTCGCCGGTTTGAAGCAAGAATTATTAATTTTGTTACGTCAAATTAAAATTTCATTCTGTGTGGATACTGGCTACTTCTCAGACCAAACATGGCTGACAAATAGGTAAACATCAATTTCTTGTCTTCCCGTTTCTTAATTGAGTTTATTACGAGTTTATCTACTAATGCCTGGTCAGTTTTTCTCTGTTCACTGGGTTTATATTCCTCTTTCTTCTTTTGGAAAATGTCACCCTCTTCTTTCTTTGGACGCTTATCGCGTTTACGAGCGAAATATTCATCGTTGATGTGAGCCGGTAGTTTAAAATCACCGAGATCGACGCGCGTTGAAGTACCAATAACGTAGTTTTGGTTCACTCTACGTAAAGGACAGGCATTTATCAGGAATGGACCTGCAGAAATATAATTGTTTCAATAGAAATATATAATGAAATTAATAATCATTTAATGTTAAACTTACCAGTAACTAGAAGTAATCCACTTTCCAATTGTTTTAAAAGAATTACTCTCTTTCCTTTATGTGGTCCAGCCAATAAAATACAAACAGTTCCAGGTCGAAGAGACGGTCTTAAATGCCTATGATGATCTTTGAAGCATTTCTTAGCATGATGTACAGTAACTTTTTCAGCTGTAGGGTAATTTGCTCTCCGTTTTTTTAACAATACAACTCTCTTTTCTCCATTCTTATCACCACCAATTGATTTTTCTACAGTTAATGGTTTTTTGGCTTTGATCTAGAATGAAAATGAGAAATTAATAAACACATGAAAATCAAGTTATTCAATTATAATAGGCAATGAAAATGTCATACTCACAGATTTTGGAGTTTTTTTGCCTAAGAACTTATATACAGCCTTTTTGTGGAACATACGAGTCCGGCTAAACCTATATACTCCGTTACCAAGGTCATAGTTTCTTGCTTTACCAAGCTTTCTTTTTACATCGGCAGAAGCAACCGCTGTCTTTTTCTCAAGAGACTTTTTCACTGTGCTTGTCATCTATAACAAGATTTAATCTATATTTATTACTAAAGAAAATATCATTAAAAAAATGAAAATGATTATTTCTACACCAATAGTTAAGTAAATAGAATATCTTAGTGCAATAGCAAGCATTAGGAAATACAACTTTTCAAAAGTATCAATTACTCAAAATCATAAATGTGAACTAGCAATTTAGGTTATGTTTCAATTTAAAACAACATTATACATAAGTGGAAATAATAATAAGAATGAATTTATAAAAATACTGTGATAAAAGAAATAAGTTATGAATTACACATGTTACAAAATAACAAACAGAACACTTGACACAATTCGCCACGTGTTTCTTTACGTTTTAATCAACATTTTTTGGATATCAAATAAATATGAAATTGTTGAGAAAACCGCACAATCTATTTTCATATTAAACATATCTATGAACTATGTTTATTTGTTAAATTATTTTGTTAATAAACAAATTAATTCAACGTAATATTACCGTAATACTTAAATCGGAAAAAATGAAAAAGAGGAAATGGGTAGCGTTCCCCGCTGGATTGCGCTAATGTGGTTTAATCGGAAACCAAAGATTCAAATAGACTTAACAAGGTAAGTATTTTTACGCAGAGCGTATTTTGTATCAATCTAATGTCAATATTATTCCGCAAATTATTGAATAATTCAGAAAAATATTCAGAGGTTTGTTTCATAACGATAAAGAATAATTCCTGATAAAATAAACGAAATCGTACATTTCTCCGCCTACAGCAGTGGTTATCATCCATTTTCACGGGATCTCGCTCGCGAGCAATTTCAAATAACTGCGACTATTATGGCCACCGCTTGCCAGTGGCAAAAATTTGAAAAAAAATACATGTAAGAATATTTAAATTTATTATTCTTTGTTCTTTCTCATATCGACAAAATTGAGATTTTATCTGCTATTAGTAATTACGACTCTTTTTAAGAAGCATCAAGATTAAAGGAGGTATTTTAATCTACTATGTTGTGTAAAAACTACATCAAATATGAGAGACCGAAATATTTATTTACAATATAAATCATAAATTATGCAATATACAATAAAATGATCGAAATATACATTTTCATAAAATATACATTAAATATATGATATGTTAAAATATTATGATGAATATAATTACTAAAAAATTCATTGGATTAAAATACAATAAAATCCATTTGGTCCCTTTAAATTCGTTAATTTAAAAATGATTCATCCCAACTCATGTGTAAGTTTACCACTTCTGAGGAAGACATTGATTGTCTCACTTTAAAAAATTATACAATAAAATAATAATAAAAATAGTTCATTTAATTGCTGCCATTCTATCAATTCTTAGTTTACTATATGGACATAATTTAACTTATTAATCTGATTAATCATTTGTACATTATTCAATCTTTAGATTTAATATTATATTTATCGTAATGTAAAAATATAAAAAATCTTGCTAGGAAAGTTATTATGCAGGAATTTCAGAAAAATAATTGTGTTTATCACGTATGATTTCTCCAATCATCTGGACGAACAAACTCTAAATCGCTAGCATCACCTTCTTCAGAACTGGAACCTTGTTCATCATCATAATATGGTTTAACAGGTTTAAGGTCTTCTGCATCTTCTGGTTTTTCTGTAAAAATTATTGATTTTAATAGATATTACAGGAAATAACAATAGAATAAACATTCTGAATATACCTATTATAGGTCTCCTAAATATTTCAACTTCTTTTTCATCATCATCAAAGAAACTACTTCCATCTTTTAATAAGCTGAATGCATATTTTGTTCTATTATCTTCTTCGCTTTTTCTGCAAAACTGATATTTAAGACAAAGGTAAATTCCCATAAAACCGACTGTTACACAAATGATACCTGAAAATTTCTTTCGATTAATAAATTAGCTCTAATTAATATAACGTTTTTAATCATTCAAGAATCGATGTCGTACCGCTTATGATAACAAAAACAATTCTTGGCATACCAAGCACATCTTCATCTTTGTGCATTTTGAACATTAATTGGTAAGTTTTTTCAGAAGTCGATGTTGAAATCAGTCTTGTAAGGTTGGCATATCTATAAGCCTCAACTGTTATAGTATGGTTTCCATCCTTCACAGGAAGCCAATAAGCTCCCATTTCATCGTTTCTAATACGATGAATCGACCGATCGTACGATAAAATAGCTCCAGAAATTGGTTCGTTATTTTCATTTATCACATAACCGCTTATACTAACGTTTAAGTTTTCTAACACAGCCAACAAACGGGGTTTATTGATTACCCATGTGTTTGCCGAATCGTCAGTATTGCAACAAGTAACGTAGGCATTTATCATATAAGTACTTGTATTAAGATATACGTAATCTAAAAGCGTATCCTGTAATTTTCCACCTACACCTTCACCACTGTTCATAACTTTTCCTTTGGGACGGAAATCATTTTGGCATGTCACATCTTTATTGTGCTCTATGAATGTAGAAGCTAAATTCCGAAGAACAGTTTCATCCTCAGTTTCGTATACTCTATTTGAATTCTCTCCGTATTTTCCAGAAAAAGGTATTTCGGTGTGATGAGACCCGCTCATTAAATTTATTGCAAAAACTGGATTGACTTCAGTAAACCAATAGATAATTGTTTTAGCGTCTTCGCTGGGTTCGCTGAACGGAGGGAAGGTGAGCTCATTTTTATCAAACGGCGAACATGTCTGACTAGTCTTATGTGGATATAAATCTGGTGCTATGGAAATTGAATATTTATGTAAGTAACTACTTATTGCTGGATCAGTTTTGTAATTTTCGAGTAAATGCAAAGCAAAATTCAAAAGTAATTCAGAGGTGACAGGTGCACCAGGTCCAACACCGGACAAGAAAGCGATGCCAGGTCTACTGATTCTGTCGTTAATATCTTGGTCGCTCAACTTTAAGCACATTATATCTACACCGTCCTTGTTCTTTCCGATCGAATGTAACGTTGAGAGTTTCGGAAATTTGAATTGAATATCATTCAATTTCTTATTCAAATCGCTCTCCACGTGTTTACCAATTGGAATCTGCACTACATTTGCAGCGAACGGATTGCTAGATTTTTCCAGTTTTACATCAATTTCAGTTATTGTATTTTCTTCGACTTGAACTGTTAATAGTTTCGATGCATAACCGGGGCACAAAAATGTGACTTTGTATTTGCCTGGTAACAGGATGGCTTTCAAATAAGCCATATTTTTCGTAACGTGATATTCTTGACCTTCTATCCGTGCAATCGCACTTCTCAAAGGGATTCCGTGAGTGTCGGTGACCGTTGCACGAATTCCTGTCACAAGCTGATCGATGAGTTGTTTCAGTGGTAGTAAATTATTTCTCCAAATTGTTTGAATCGAGTTTGATGCAGGGTATTTACAGCATGACATTCCAATACTTATCTGTAGAAATGAAACAGAATTTGAGTACGGTAACATAACTACAAAATATTAATAATGAATAATAGTTTATTTACCGTTGGTATACTATATTTATGGTCAATCATTTTTGCCAAATTAACTATACTATTATCCTCACTACTGCATTCTTTGTCGTGAATATTATTTTTGTAATTTTCAGCCAAGGTTTTGTATATATTGAGCTTGTCGGATGGATAACTTATTACATAAAAAAATACATTTAGAAAACGAATCTCTCAAATTAATTTTATTCAAATTGCAATATACTCACCCTAATTGGAAACTACCTCCACCCAAAACGATCATTGCGTCGTAGCCGTCTTCCGACAACATTCTTTTAAATTCAGTCGTAATGTTATCTTGCTGTTTTGTGCGTGATTTATTCTGCAATAATTGTTTTCCTACTTCGTCTTTCGGTGGCGGGTTGCATTCTTCTGGCGTGGCGTCAAAGCCAGGATCGACACTGGGTATAAAATGAAGAACTGCGTTTTCCAGAATTCGCAGTATCGGTGGATGACCGATTTTATTTCCCATTAACATGTGCGTGGCGAGTCGCAATAAAACTTCCCTGCCTGCTGGCTGAGAAGCGAATAACCCTCCAACAAGAGCTATATGGAATTTACTTTCCTCAGGAGATCCCATCTAAAGTAATCAACATATATCGATGTTCAGAAGTACGGAGATAAAAGGACCGTTTGAAAACAAAAAGTATACCTACATTATGAGTCATTTTCAACGAATGAATTTGTACATTACTAAGCGAATCGGTGGGTCTGAATTCCGCAACATCAGCTTGATGGTTTTCTAATTGCCTGAATCTGGCATTCAATTCCGAATTCTTCAAATATCCATTTTGCAAATTAGGGATTAATCTGAAATCGTATGCTGAAGACCTGAAACGTAACGGTTACTTAATCCGATCTTTTCCCTTCTTTCAATAAAAATTCAAAGCTAACCAGTGTTCAGGGTCATCTCGCATAAGTGTGAAATCCAAGGTTACTTCGGCAGCTTCGTTATTCTCGTCGGCTGGCACCACGACTGTTTGAGTAATCGTTTCGTAATTGTTTGCAGAGACCGTGATATTGTATTTCCCTGGTAGCAGCATACGCCAATAATCACCTCCTTCGGCCGTGAAAATATCATGATTTATTCCCGCAACTGTTACCTTCGCTCGTGGAATTGCACTACCTATGTGCGATTTCACAGTACCATGAACACCCTTACGGGACTGAAAATAAATAATGAGATTAATAGCTATTCAAAATTTCGAATTTATACATTTATACATTTTTTTAAAACAGTTACCATTTCTATAAACTTAAGAAGAGCGTCTCTGTTTTCCAACCAGAACTTGGGCAATTCCTTGGCCAATGGGAACTTTGTACAACCGACTTCGATAGTTATTTCGAATGTGTTGCTGTGCAAATAATTGTAATCCTGCATGCCACCTGATACTCGATACCACTTAGCACCATTCGTGATACCACCAGGGAAACTCTCTTCCAGGAACTCAGTATTACTGTAAGGGTTTTTCTCTGCCGGACAGGGTTCACCTAAGTGCATTCGAGTGTGAGCGTTGGAATAAGCACGGGCCAAGGTCTTGAAGAGTGCGTCATCCGGGCTGGGATTTGGTACATTTTCAATGGTTTGATCTGGACCGTCGTCGTATGGATAATTTGCAACTAAAGCACCACCGTGGAGATTTGCTGACAGTACAAAAGGAATTTTAGCTATCCAATCCATTACGGCTTTCGTTTCTGGCTGTTGTTTACTGTTGTACTGAAAAATAATTATAATCGATTAAAAAATAAATTATTTAAAAATATTAGATAATATAGTAGCGAAATTATAAACTCACCTCTGTCGTTTCATATTGATCAGGAAAGTTTCTATTGAGATCGACCCCTCTAGCATTGGCACGTCCGATGACACCGTACACGTCGCCGACCTTTGACATTTCATACCCATCCGGATTCATGGTTGGCATTACATGTAATCGTATGCCATCCACAATTTTCGTCACCCTCGTATCAACTTTGTAATTCTCACAGAGATACCTAATCAACAGCAATAACATTTCGCGGCCGACAACTTCGTTACCGTGCATGTTACCGATGTATTTAACTTCTGGCTTGCCGATATCGTGTTTGCCGGGATTCTTCGTCACTTCCATCACGTACAATTCACGACCCTGCACTGAGGTACCGATACTGTAGAGACGTGTAATGTTCGGATAATTTTCATTCAGCTCTTTCAGATATTTCTCCATTAATGTGTAATTGTGATGAATAAAATTCGTATCGTGGTAGAATCCAAATTCATCCTGTGGCCTCTTGTAATATACAGCTTTCTCGCTTGCTTGAGCTGCATAATTAAAAATTTTATTCATTCTGGTGTAGTAATTTTGAGAATTTTAAAATGGTTAGCAGAACATTTTGGGAGAAACAGTGAAAAATAAATTATTTGGATATTACATTTGATCTCAGTAAGAACCCACAAGGTACGGAGAGATAAAGGAGTAACAAAACATTGAAATTAAAAAATAAATGAAAATCAAGGATCTCTCAACAAGGGAATAAATGTTATAAACCGTTCATACAGGCCAAATACAATATATTTATTATTCAACATTGCACATTACATAAATGATTTTTTGTTAATTTTTTTGTTTATATAGATCATACACTCTTTCTATTTTGTACTTAGACAATAGTTTTGGAGTACCTTATTTAAGAAATCCATTACATAAGAGATTTCCATTTTTTATAAGTAGCAATAAAGAAAAATGAACAAATAAAAAGAGAGCGGAAAATAATAAGTACATACATTAGGTGTGTACCAATAATTAATCCATAAACTGTAAATTCAACTTATTTTTAGAGAGGGAAATTGTTCTTTATGACTTTAAGATATATCACAAGAAAATTATCATTTGTAATTTTCATCTTTCAAAATTCTTGAGTGTTAATTGAAAAAAAAGACACATTGAGGCAGCATGATTATCTCATGTATATAAGAAAATGTAATATCAAAAAAATACAGTTTTTTCAATAAACTGTAAATTAAAATTTACTTCAATAAAGATATGAAATATTTTTCAACACCTATTTAGAAAAATTCATTCAAATGCTTTACCAAATATGTAGAATACATACAGTAATACAATTTTGTTCTATTTGGAGTTTTATTAAAATATTCAACATTAGGACTTTATATTCAATTAAAATGCAGTTTTTTAGCGATATGTTTCTATTTAATAAATTTATGCCACTTGATTGAAGTCTTTTTTCCTTTTTGATTTCTCCATACCTTGTGCAACAGATATATATATATATATATATATATAAATATTCATAAATATAAATATAAATATATATATATATATATATGGTTTTTATATATTTTGTAAATTATACCATAAACTTTGAATATTAATGTTACGTCAAATAGTCGTAATGAAAGAGATCCTTTGCATATTATTACTAGTGTATCTCGGTTATTACACTAAAATAAGGTTTCAAAAAAAAATCTAATTTAAAAATAATATAAACTTATTTGTGCCTAATATAAAATATTTTGACTCAGAAATAAGAATAAAAGTACATCAAAGCTCTTAGGGTTTTCTGTGTATAGTATGTTAACACAAATGAGATCTTATGGTTGTTAGTAACGTTGTTTTAACAATAAAATGTCACCATAACCTTAAAACGCAGCATGACAGTATTAAACTTAAAATTACAAGTCATGAATATAATTAAAAATTAGATCCAAGAACAATAGCGAAATTATGCCCTCCACAATAAATCAAGCAGAATAATAATAAGCGTGATAAAATGTATAGTAGAAAATTCAATCTTTAAAAAGGAATGTCTTCTCGAATACAAAAATTTTTTAGTAATCCCCATCATAAGTCGAAATCATTTTATAAAGTGCTGACAGAAGTTGTGATGAGTGAAGATAATCATTTTCACGTTTACCTTGTTCATCGTATGGATTTCTTCTCAAAATAAAATTGATTTCAGTTGGCTTGTCAGGTGTAACTAATACCTGAACGGGGTCACTTGTTTCATATCTGAAATATGAAAAGAGAATAAATTTTTCATGAATAAAGAAAAAAAATTGTAAAAAAATTTAAGTTTTTTTTTTAAATTTCACACAATTGTAAGTTTTCTGTTCAAATTTTTCAATAATAATTTACATGTGTACATAAGTCAATAATATAATAACATAATAATCATACCCAGATGCGGCTGCACGGATATAATATTCCCCAGGAAGGAGTAAACGCCAATACTCTCCTCTATCAGTAGTTGTTATATTGTGATTAATACGAGTGTGATCAGCATTGTCAACCAAAATATCAACTCCTTCAAGTTTTTCCCCATCTTCACTGGTAACTATTCCTGTAATCATTTTTAAGATTGTTAATTTGCATTAAATATAATACATGTCAAACAAATAATTATTATTGTAAAATTTACCTTTCACTCCAATATGAGCTTGTTCCAGATATTTAATCAATGACTCTTTATTTAAACGCCAATGTTCCGGCATATGTTCTATTCTAGGGTATTTACAGCAGCTGAGTTCAAATGTGATTTCAAACGAATTGGATTTTGCATAATTGTAGTCCTGCATACCTCCAACTACTTCATACCTATGAAAATTTTATTGTATAAAATTATATTTCTGATATTAAAAATTTCAAAATGTCATAAGAAAAAGTAAATCTTTTTACCAGTATGCTCCATTGGTAACACCTCCAGGGAAATATTCTGGGCTACAAGCATCACCTTTCCTCATTTTTGGATGGTTATCGGCATATGTATGTGCAAGATATTTAAATAATTCATCATCAGGGCTTTTACTTTCAACACAGCAGGTTTTTGGAATTCTGTCAAATATATGATATGGATTAATGTTTCTAAAAAGTTTCGTATTGTGCAAATTAGATGTATATTTAAATTAAATTTACCCAGAATCATATGGATAACTGGCCACTACAGCTCCACCATGAAGATTTCCTGATAGAACAAATGGTTCCCTAGCTATCCATGTCATCATAGCAATAGTTTCATTCTGACGTCCTTCCAAAATCTTGTCTTTCCGTAAGTTGAAAATTCTCCTGTCAAATTGATCAGGAAAATCTCTGTTCAAATCTACATTATTAGCATTCTCTCTACCAGTGAAATTTCCTCGAGGATTACATTGTCCTTCCTAAGAATAAAGATTATTTAATATTATCCTAATGCAAATATGAAGCATTGATCATATGAATGTAATTCAAAAATGGTACCTTAGATCTCTCAAAACCATCAGGATTCATTGATGGCATAAGAAAGATGTCTGTGTTATTAACCAATTTAGTGATTCGTTCATCTTTTCCATAATTTTCTAAAAGATACTGTGCCAAATAGATCAGGAGTTCACGTCCGACAGCTTCATCACCGTGCATATTGGCCACATATTTGACCATCGGTTCACCCAATTTGCGTTCTTTAACATTTTCAGATATTTCCAAAACCAGGAGTTCCCTACCTTCGACGGACTTTCCGATCGAGAAAGCTCTCGCTAAATTCGGGTAACGCTGAACAAGTGTGTCGAACAGTGTTATCAAGTCGTTATAATGCGTGTAACGCGGCAGGATGAAGTCTTCTTCCTCGACATTTCTCAAGGTGTACGAGTACGACGAACTGATAATTGCGCAAATGACGAGTAAGGCACTGACAGAACCCATCATCGCAGACGCACAAGACAAGTATGAAGAAGGATTAATTTTCTTTATTCACTGTTCGCTATTCATGTTCTGATAATGCGATCCTGTGATGACGTCCGCAACACCTCCGCATCCAGGGACTGTCCCGCACCAGTCACCCTCTTTCCCCTACCTCCCCCCTTCCCCCCTATAACTGTACAGTCAATTTAAAAAACACCTGCTATCTTTTGATTACTCGATCGGCTATTGCAGAGTTCTACTTCCACAGTTATCGACATTTAGATGACTTGACTACCGGTTCAACCGGTTGTATCTTTTGACTTTGCCATTTTTTAAGAATAATAGCATTTAAATGAAAAATCATTATGTGAGTCTTATGAAAGTCAACTACAGAGTATATAAATATCTTGAGAGGGTAATGAATGAATGAAATTTTCAGTTTCACTTTTTTCTTTATTCAGCACAGGACATTAAAAACTAGTACAAAATATGAAAAATTTTTAAATACAGTTAAATATTACGGCCAAAAAAGAATACTAAAGGCCATGCATACACAACTAAATGCCACGTAAGGACTCAAACGTTCTCCAATCCTAGCACATTTCCAGAAAGTACCTTGAAAACTAACAATTTCATATTAGACTAATAACCTGGGATACGACAATATATTATTTTATATTTTTCTATATAAGTATAATATAAGAATAGTTACCCAGTTTTTCCTAGTCTATTATCCAATAAGTTAGGCCACATTGATCTAATATATGTACAAGTGCAAATTAGCAGGAGTATAACTGATAATAAACTCTGAAAATTAAATATGGCAGACTGCCGAAAAATAAAAGATTAGTATAATCTTCTATTTATTTGAATTCGAATGGTTAGTAAAATAGTTTTCGAATTCATCAAAATTTTCATATTAATTTTATTTTTATAGGTTATAACGTTATGTTATTCATTTATTAAATAAAACATTCTGTTAATAAAATATTATCAATATCTTACCATTTTTTATAAGATATTTCTATATTAGATATTTGTTGAATGACACTAAACTATTTTATTCGTTTAATTTCTTTAATTCCGTAATATTACTTGTCAATCTTAGCTACATTGCCATATTGCATGGGAGGTAAATATTGCTGACATTTGGATGAGCCAATTGTAAAGCTTGAATTCCAGTGTTCTTCATATGCAATCATTTAATTGGTTGCCGTAAGAGATTTCACCTTCCCCCTTCCCGGTTTTCATAACAGGTGTAGCTGTGTAGTATGTAACCTATACTGAATCTCTAATGTTTTATAATTTTGTGTTTCACTTACGTTTAATATTAATGCCGCTTTTTAAATTCATGAAGCAAAATGTATTTTATTGCAATTCGTAAACCGTGATATATTATTGTTGTTTCACAATGGAAAAACCACTAAGGCTTGTTATATACCAAAATAAGTTTATATTTGATGATATATCTGTATCAATACATTGCGTACGTAAATATATTAACCAACAATGCAAACCGAAATCTTGTTTGACATTACCTAAAAATAACGAGAATGAATCTAGGGAACTCTTTATAATTAAATTAAATAAAAGAGGATTTAATGCATATTTATTATCAATATACACAAATGAGTTATCACTGTCAGAAGTTTACCGCACTAGTGCTATGAAACTTCTACATGAATACCTTAAATCATTTACTTTAGATGAAAAACAGTGTTCCAATATGGTTTTACTATTAAAACTACGTACTCCAAGGAAGCAATTTCTTGATTACAGTTGGTAAGATAATGAAAAATTACATATTTAAATTCATAATTGGGTTGGATATGACATTGCAGGAATAGTAAAATCACAACAATGGTTTTAGAAGTTAGCGAAGTTGATCATGCAATGTCATGGTTATCCACTTTAGGTGGTGCATTTTCATCATTAGGAGATGAATTTGAGCATTGCGTAAGTTTTTCAAAAATGAGAATTATTAACTACAATGATTGTATTTTACTATATTGAAAAAATGACTTGTTTTACATAGGCAAAAATGGCTGGAAGAATTTCTGCTAGACAGTTTGAATTAGCTTTGAGACTTAGAAATCCTTTATTAATGGCTCGATGCAATCTTTATGCTGCCTTGAGTTTAATACAACAAGGTAAATTTAAATTGCCTAAGTATATAATACAAACAGTTCATACTTTTGCAATCAAAGAAAAAGACACACGCTTACAAAATATGTGTAAAGGGATATGGAATAAATTGAGATATTGCCATACAATAAGAAAATGCAATAAACTTAGATAGTTTAAAATAATAATAATGTAAATGAAAATGTTAGTAAGAATTAAAATTTATATATTTATAAATAAAAAAAAATAATGATTTAAACAAACAAATCTTGATTCATATTATTTATAATACATTTATATATTTTTTAGCATATTTTATTGATTATTTGACCTTACATAATTATATTGTTTAGTAAAACGAAATAATACCAATTTCTTGTTAAGAAAGAAAGTACAAAACAATAACTTATTTGTATGCATTATGAATATTTAAACAAGATATTTTCGTAAATTTTATGACAAAAATATGAAATAATTTGATCAATAACTAAATATTAAATTAATTAGTTAAACCGAATTATAATAAAACATAGAAGAATAATTTTATCACTTCAATCACACTGGATATAATATTTATTTTTTTAATTTCATATTGATCAGTTCTATAGTAAAGATATATATATTTATTAGCAGTGTGCAAGAACTCCCATTGGATCCCACGCAGGTAAAACAATCGGCTTCTGATCAAACACAGCTAACATATCTTCTGGTAAATATTTTTTATCTAGTACAACCTCAAACACAAACTCCTTAAACCACTCAACAGTCTCAACATAGTATCCTTTTTCACCATGCTCTTCTCCCCAAGAGTTTTCAACTCTGAACTTTGTAACTTCTCCATTATCCTGAAATATAAGTGAAAAGAATATCAGACTTATTCAAACATTTTACATCTTATCTTGATAAGATAAAAAATAACTAACATCAATAGAAACTGCAGTAAACGCCATTGCATGAACCATTTTTGAGTCTCCATAAATCATTCTATCGGCTTTGTCCAAACCTAAATGTACATCAGTACCAAACATCAATTTGAAATCATAATTTCTAAGATCATGTATCCCTGCTTTATCTATTAAACGTTTATTCATATCACACCCAAACCATACAGGTTCATTATTTTTTATACTTTCAGCAACCAGTTTGATGATTTGTTCAACTGGTTGATTATTATATAATGTAAGACGGCCACCAACAACATTTCCTAAATAATCTATTGTATATAACTGTCCATATGAATTGCTTGGTCTTGGATCTGTGACTAAGCAAAATTTGTCATTAACATTGTAATGAGGCTGGACATATTTCTTATAGAATTCAAGTGGTGTAACTGGGCCTATAGAATTATAAACGTTTGATTTATTATTGTATTCCCAAGTGAATTTTTCTGGAGGAACTCCTAAACATATTCCAATTATTCTATAAATCACAGCCATTTGTTTAGTGATTTCTTCTTCAATTTCTTCATCGGAATTTCCTTTACTAATTAGACCTCTTAAAATTTTACTGTACTCTCTTAATTTGCTTTCTAAAATGGAATTCATACGAGCACTGGATTCACTATTATAAGATTCTGGGAAGCATGTTTTAGGCATCAGTCCATGCTTAGAGATAAGATTAACAATCATATCCCATTGACCTCCATCCTCTAATGGATGAGATAACAAATGCATCAATAAACGTCCATCCACAGGTTCATTGGTTTTAGCGCTTTTAACAATATTATGTAAGAAGAAATTGCAGCGTTCTACCTTTAAAAATAATAACTCAAATTTACAAACAAAATTCATTCGGTAATTTTTTAAAATAAAACAAATAATGACCTTATCCCAGAAGAATAAGTAGGCTTGACTGAATTCAAAATCTTCCAAATCATGGTGTTTCATGAATGCTACTCTCATAACATTCAGAGTTGCAAATATCCAACATCTTCCAGTCATTTTTTGGTTTGTAATTGGTTTAGCCTCTGTCTCAATTTTGTGAGTAAAAGCATGTTGGCTCTCTTGAATTACTTTTCTTGATGCACAAGCTTCAATAGGATTTGACTTTGTACAAATGTTTTGAGCCAATATATTACGGCTATCTTCGTAAAACAATGATCGAAAATTCTTCAATAAGTCATAAGTCAGTACCCCAGCTATAGAAAGAGAATAAATTTTAGTAGTATGAAAAATGTTTGAAAATATAATTTTTGACTAGTTAAAATATTATTTTATTAATTTTGTATCGATCACAATTATTTATTTATATTTTATATATTTTATTAAAATTAATGTTATTAGGTTTCTTACAGATTCTCGATTGAAAAATTTTTCCAAAACATAAAAAGATAAATAGTATTTTAAAATCTTTCATCAAAAATTAGGCGTCACCGGCCATTAGTTTCAAAACAACGAAATATTTGTTATTTATAAAAAAGTTCTAAAAAATTCTGTCAGAACGAATAAATTTTTTAAATACGTTCTTGAAGAATACAAATAACTTACGAGAACTCATTATTGTATTTTTATATCTGACGTGAGGGTATACTTCTGTTTCTGTATTGTCACAATGGACTCGTAAAGAACTAGAGATATGCTGTTGTAGACGAATGGCAGTCAACACCGCTGTTGCAGTTGTAACTGACTACAAGAGATCCAAAATGTACCACGTAATGGTTTTTCCACCGAGATCAAAGCGATGCTCAAAACAGCCTGCTGTCACTTTTCAACGTATCAAATCTGTTAAGCCGGCTCAAGCTTCAATTCGCAATGACGCTCTACTTAGGTTATTTTTTTTCCTGAAAACATCATTTGCATATACACAATATCATCTAGTTGATCATTTACCTAGATATTATTTTGACTATAAGTCAATGGATAGGAGAATAGATAGTAAAGCTAGAATTTTAGTTCATATGTTACATATATGCGGATGGTATGTAATGTATTTACGATACGGTTTTCATATACAGTACACTGGCCTATCGTGAAACAGTTTGATTAGAATTAACGGTTCACGATTGGCTCAAAAAAATCCCACGACGACCAATAATTGGGTAAGGTCATGGACGTACGATGTCCTTTCCGAGTTTCCGGTTGAACGAAACAACCACACTTTAGAGTTTAGACGTCAAAAGAAATAGAATCATAACCATAATAAAAGTGGAATATTTTTTGTTTGTTATGGTATTGTTTGTTCTCTGGAATCGAATAAATTGTTTCACAAGTAACAATGGCTTCGAATTTACGTAATAAAGACAGTCTGCAAGCTTTAGTTCTCGCAGACGATTTTCAAATATCTTTTAATCCGTTAAAGCATGGGACCCCAACTATTTTGTCGAAAATTGCGAACATACCTCTGCTAGACTATTTAATCGAGACTCTTATTAAATCAAGAGTTGAAGAAGTTTTTCTCTACTGTACCTCTGACATAAATGTAATCAAGACATATGTTAATAACAGGAATTATGATGATATAACAGTTTCAATGATAATATCCGATGGATGTGCTTCATTAGGAGATGCTATGAGAGATATTGATACTAAAGGGTTGTTGAGAGGTGATTTTATATTAATTCGTGGAGATGCTTTCATTAATACCAATATGAAGAATATTATGAATTTCCATAAACTAAAAACTAAGTTAGACAAAGGTACAACTATGACTATGCTAATGAGAAATATTGGATCGCTGAATGATTCCTATCTGGAAAATGAATCATCCATACTTGTGTCCAATAAACCCACCAGACAAGTTTTATTTTACAAAAAGCTAGGTAAAGAAGATAAAAAAGTAAATTTGGAATTACAATGGTTTTTAGATCACAGTGAAATCGATATTAATTCAAATTTAATCGATACGCATGTTTACTTCTGTGCTCAATCTTTTCTCCCATTATTTTCCGATAACTTTGATTTTCAAGTAAGTAAAAATACTTCTTTATTCAATTATTGATATAAAATTTTTATTTGCTTCATTTATTTACAGACTATGGAAGATTTTATTCGAGGAGTTCTTATGAATGAAGAGATTTTGGATGCTAGGATCTATTGGGATCAACTGAATCGCGAAGATTATGGACTGCCATTTACTTCCTTGGGCAGTTATCATGTTCTGAATCATGACATTTTACGAAGATTAACATACCCGTTGACGCCAGATGCTCTCCAGCATTCAATAAATTTTCTTCATATGCCTAGAAGTAATTACAAGCACGACGAAACTGCTTTAGCAAGAGGTAGTGTCTTGCATCAAAATAGTATAATTGGAGAGAACAGCTCTCTCGGAAAAAATACTTTTGTCACTAGATCAATAATTGGTGACAACTGTGTTATTGGAGATAATATACGAATAGAAGATTCTTATATTTTTTCCAATGTTTTTATTAAAAGTAACGCTTCTATCGTGAATAGCATACTGTGTTCGAATAGCATTTTGGAAGATAATGTACAATTAAATAGATGCATTATTATGCACCCAAAAGCATTATTAACAGAAAATACTCAGTACGATAATTCTATTTACTTTTTAAAAGGCAACAAATCAATTGTAGAGAAATTATCGGAGCTTGAGGAGACTGTTCTGTTGCCAAATTTCAAGGTCAATGAAGTAAAAGAAAGCTCTTATTTATCGGAAGAATCAAGTAGTGAATCTGATTCTGATGAAGATTCATTGGTGCCAGACGATACAAATATGTTCTTCTCAGAAGTAATCGATAGTTTGCTCAGAGGATATCAAGATAAATTAAAATGCGAAAATTTGATTTTAGAAATTAATTCATCTAGATATGCTTATAACGTTAGTATTCGCGAAGTAACATTTAATGTTATCAAAGCAATATTGAGTTTACCCCTACATTATTTGTCAGAGAAGAATCAAGATGTAACTAATGCTACGTACGAAGCAACTTTGAAACACATGCTTCGTTATTTTACTCCAATTATAGTTAATTACGTAAAAACTCCGGATGCCGAAGTCGATTGCCTAAAAGCCATAGAAGAAGTGGCAATGACCACAAAGGAATTACTACCATTTGCTAAAGTTTTGATGCACTTCTTGTATGATAAAGAAATATTATCCGAACAAAAAATTTTCGATTGGTATGCTCTGAAAGAAGACAGCAATATAGATATTTATAACAAAGAATTGAGAAATGCTGTAAAACCTTATATAAAATGGTTGAAAGAAGCTGAAGAAGCTTCTAGTTCCGAATCAGATGATTAAGCGTAAAAAATTATAAATGTTTGAATGTAATTCTTTGAATAAATTTTTCATCTGTTCTTTCTATTTCAATGAGTTTTATTTATTCCTAACATGTTATAAGTCAATTACGCGAATGTTATGTATTTTTATGTCTGAAAATATATAGATAACACATATTCAATGAACCAGAAACCATAGCAACCATCAGTTTCTATTCGTATTGAAAGAGTATTTTGAATCGAATGCATTTAACGCGATAAGTAGTTAGCAAAAAATGCCTCCAAAAAAGAGCCAAGATCAATTAACGACAGAACATACAGTGGATTCAAAGTGAGCATCAATATATCAAGGGTAAATCTCATTTTAAAATTATTATGAATTCATACAGGTCACTGTTAGAATACGAAGAACCAATTGAAGAGGTTGTCGATAGACCTTTAATATCAATAGCGACCGGAGAACCCTTCGGCCCAAAAATTCGTTATGTCAGTGAAAAAATTGAAGAGGAAAGTTCGGACGATGAACCGACCTCGGAAAGCGACACCGAAGTGAAATTCATACAAGACGAGGAGCCAAAGATACCCTCAGAATTCTGGCACATACAGAAGTTAATCAAGTACATCAAAGCTGGGAATCAAACAGCAACTATGATATCACTGTGTTTACTGAGAGACCACGAGTTGAACGATCGTGTTGGTTTTATTACTAAATGAAAATTTTTATGTACGAAATTATAAAAATTCATTTTTCATACAATTTTACAGTACATTCAAAAAGCGATAAAAGATATGGGAGGATTGGAGGTATTGATTAATATATTAGAAACAACCGATATGAATTGTCAGATTGGAGCTTTATCGGTTTTACTGCAAGTAGTAGGGTTTGAGGAAATGCGACGTTATTTGATTGATTTAGATATCGTTACGCCACTGATAACGCTTCTGCAACATCCTGCTAAAGATATTCAAGTATGCCTGACATTTTTGATAAATGCTCCGTGTTAATTATTGCTTGTTACATAATTATTAAAAGTTGATACAAAAAAATAGGTCTTGGCAGCTGAGACCATGGCCGTGATAGGTACAATCAGAAAAGCGAGGAAACAAATTCGTTGCCGTGGCGGTATACCTCTCGTTGTAAGAGAATAGTAATATAATAATAAAATTTTGTTAAATCGCAAACTAATTTATTCCCTCAGCTAGAAGCAATGAATATATCTGATAGTATTTTACAACAGCAATATGAAGATTTGAACGACATCAACAAAGAGCTCTTTTCGGTTGCTATAGGATGCGCTAAAGTTTTAGACTCTCTATGCAAAAGTATCAAAATCAGAGAAGAAGCACGAAAACATGGATTGTGCGCACTTGTCGCTAGATTTTTAAAGTCTCGTCACACTCCTTTAATAATACCGATAATTGGTGTAGTACAACAATGTGCTGACTTGGTACTATCTTAGAAATATTCGCACTCTTGAAATATATATGAAGTTTACTTCTTTCTGTTAGAATCAATTCCGAACAGCATTCGAAAAATTGGGCATCATCGCAGACATAGTATACCATTTGAGTAGCAATGATATAAAATTGAAAGAAAACTGCGCTTTAGCTATATTTAAATGCGCAGTGAATAAGGTGAGCCGTGATATGGTTCGCGAAGCAGGTGGTCTCGATCCTCTTTGCAAGATGCTTCAGGATGATGAAGTGAGGATCAACAAGTCTTTGCTGGCTGCTGTCACGGGCGCTATATGGAAATGTGCGATGAGTCTTGAAAATGTGGCAAGATTCAATCAGAACGACCTGATTGTTTCTCTTATTCCACTGCTCGAAGAAGATGAAGACGAAGACGTTCTCACAAATGTTATTGGAGCTCTAGCAGAATGTTGCAAGGATCCTACTAATAGAGAAGTGCTGCGTGCTAACGACGGGCTACCTAAACTGGTTCAATTCACAATGAATTTTAATAACATCTTAATGACAAATATCAATTTTTATTTTAGTCTTCATAAAAGTTTAAATTTAATAATTATTTTTTATCTATCATTAGATAAGATTACTGTGTACGACGTACGAGCCAATGTTGGAAAATATCCCCTTGGTTATAAAAGAATGTGCACAGGAAAAAAGATGTATGGATGTAATAAACGACCCTGATCACGATTTGGATGGTGTCCGTTTGGTTTGGTCATTACTCAAACATCCCAGTAATGTTATCAAACGAAACGCATGTCTTGCACTGGTACCTTGTATAAAATTTGCCAATGATTCGTCCGAGATGGTTCGTGCTTTCGTCGGTGGATTGGAGTTGACAGTCAGTCTCTTAGATAGCGATGACACAAAGGTACTCAGTGCCGTGTGTGCAACAATTGCAGAGATTGCTACCAATCCAGAAAATTTAGGAATTTTGACTGATCATGGTGTTGTTAAGAAGCTGGCCAATCTTGTCGGCACCGTGAGTTTAAAAATAACGTTGCCATGTTTTGTTACATTCATAGATATTTTTTCTGCCTCAAATAGGAAGACGAAGAACTACGGGCGAGTCTAACACTGGCTATAGCTTATTGTTCAAGTTGGGGCAACAATAATGCCGAATTCGGTAAACTAAACGCTGTTGCTCCACTTCTGGATTATATGACTAGCAGCAATAAAGATGTCCTTAAAGGCGCTTGCATAGCTGCTTATTATTTAAGTAAGGATCCCAACAACTGTATCACAATGCACAGCTGTGGTGTAGTCAAGGTCAGTAGCAACCTTGTTTAGCCTATTTTGAAATAACGAATGACAGATGTATTAATTGTACTAATAAATTTTTAGCATGTTTTGCGGCTAGTAGGATCGGATGACCCCGAAGTGCAAATCGCTGCTGCTTCGACAATTCGTCATATAAGAAAACTGGCTCTTACAGCTGAAAAGTTTTGCTTCAAAGAAATGTAAGGAAAACCTTACCATTCGTAATATTATTTTATTGATGAAAAATCTATAAAAATTTTTTCTTATGTTGCAATAGAACAACGCTCAGTCAAACAGATTTCGTCGCTTAGGGAAATATATCATCCAGTTTTCCTGAGAATAAAAATGTTGTTTATTTTGTACAAAATATTTTTATTTGTGCTTGAAATAGTAACAGTGTGATTTATCCAAATTTCAAGAGACGTTTAAAAGATAACAATGAGCGTACTTAAAAAGGATATAACGTTGCACATTCCGTTTCAAATCTATGTATAAACAATATTATTAATAAAAGGGAGGAATGATTGAGTTGTGATTTTTTTTTCAAAAAGCGAAAATCACAGTAAATGGTTGATATATAACTTTCCGTGTCTTGATTGTTTCAAAACCTGTTTAAAACAGCATTCAAATACCATAATTATATAATTAAGAAAAAACTTAAAAGTAGTACTAAATTGAGGTATATCTTCAAACGTTTTTAATTTGAACAACAGAAACTCATTTTTCTATAAATCTTCAGTAATTTTCTAGTATCTTAGAGAAAAAATTTTGATTTATCATTTCTAATTGGAGAAATGATTTTTTTCCAGTTACAATAGATTTAATTTTTCTAGCAAGATGAAATTCATTATTCATCATCATGCATTTACATTTCAAAAGTAAAAAAAATTGAAAATAGATTATATAAGCAATACATATCATGATTCTTACCAAAATTTCAATTCAACTATTTTTTGAACTTTGGCAACTGTATAACTGTAAAAATATTCATTAACACCTAAATTTGCAGGCACAATTGGTTCATTCTTGGCTTGTTGATCATCATTGAAATTGAAAGACACTATTTTATCTGACTTTATGCAAAATAAACAGACACAGCTTTCAAACATGACAAAAGACTAAGCAAAGAGCACCCCATGTAACTGCTCTTGAATGTTCAGAATTATTTAATCTTTCTTCTCGTTTAATAATACATCCGCTGAAGCTTTTACTACTGCAAAAGAATGTTTCATTAAATATATCTCCAATAAAGCTATAAATAGCAAAAGAATAAATACATTACCAATATCTTTTGTATCGCTAATGAGCTTATCGAGGCTTGGCTGGTATTGTAGGAATTTTGGACGAATAATGCGTCGATATAAAATCAGAGATCCGTTGTAATCGGTAGGCATCATCAACCACATGTAGAAAAGACACTGAATTTTCGATCAAAAATTTATAAGTTATTTGTTTGCAATAATAATGATCATGGATTGGATTACCTTTATTAGCCAATAGAATGGGAACCAGCTAACAATGAAATCAGAGAAATATTCAATTATGGTGAAGAGCGCAAAGACTACCCAATATGTTAGCCATTTAGTATCGTCGTCTTTCTTTGATGTTTCTAGAGCTTTCATGGAACAGTAGGCTGGATATATGAAGCCAACAATATTACAAAGCAGCTGTTGTCCGATACCGAATACAAGATAAAGAGCAAAAAATCCGGTGGATGCTGAGAACAAATTATTAATAGGTTACGAGAAAAATTTAGCAAACGTCAAAATTATCCTGTCATCGGAAATAATACACCGACAGTGCGTTACGTAAAGAATCAAAGATCAAGAATCGAACTGTTAATGAGAGGGATAAAGCTATTACATACCTAGAAAAATGTAAAGACGATCTACTCCGGTTTTCTTCTCAGCCGCCTCGAACAATTTAGTCCATGGCTTAGTGTTATCCTTCAGAGCCGCGTCCAACGACTCTTTCACGGCAACGAGTCGAGACATTTTTTTTATTTAATTTCGAAAACCAATTTCTGAATTTCAATTTGAATGGAAGACCTGCCTTCGGTACGACCAACAAAATAACCGCCGTGTCGCTGAATGATTCTGAGGGTGGTGGGGTCTGTGGGACAAGGATTATTATTGCTCCAAAGAGAGTCGATCCTGCACTCAATTTCGTTTTCAAGTTCAAGTACGTATTTGTTTGTGTCTTATCGACGCAGATGGCGACATTGTCGATCATTATATGTTTATCGACAAAATAGTAAATAAACTCTTCGTAGTTCTACAAATTACCGTAAAAAAATATTTTTCTTACGAAAAATTATTCTCAGCTCTTAACTTGATTAAAATGTTTAGGTTAAATGCAAAAATCTCCAAATGACTGTGATATGCATTCGAAATACACGTTTAAATTGTAAGAAGCGAAGTTGTGCAATATATTAATAAAATGTTCTCGACGTATTTAAAAAATTGCACGAGTAAGTATGCAAATGTACATAATTCACATTCATCGAGGTTTGGTATTCCATTTCATAACAAATGTCAAAAACATGAGTGATTGTAGTTTTTTAACTTAAGATTTCTCGACGCTCGAATGCCGCCAATCCATTTCACGCTTTTGACATTTGATTTCTGATCTGATAAAGTATCATCGCAATTGGTGGAAATGGAGCGGAAAGATTAAAATCCCCACTACGCATTTATCGGTTCACCACGTACAATTCGTGAAGTCGGTCCATTGAATCTCGATGCACGCGTAACCCTGGCAACGCTGAACAGGTTTATTTCACGGATTTAGAACCGAAACTTCAGCATGCCGCATCATGAGCCGACTCGACACAGTGCCGAGTCGACTGCCGTTTGGGACAGTCACGTTGTACGGACGTTCGTAATTCACGTTCAATTGACAGGTGGCAAACAGCTAAAACGTGCTGAAATTCGAGGCTCGGTTTTCTACATATTTTCAATTCGTTGAAAATTTTATATTGTACGTTTTTTTACTTTAACTCAATAATGTATTTATTTTTTGCAAAACATATGTGAAACACTAGTCAACTAGTGAGCGACCTAACACTTGAATACACAGTAACCTTGGGTGTTGGTGATTCTGAAACGTTTCTTTTCTTTTTTTTTCGTGAACTGTGATCTTTCAGGAATTAAATTGGGTTTTTAATCGTTTTTGCCATAAAGATAGTCACAATACTTAGCAGAATGCAAAATAAAAAATTTTCAACTCGATCGCGATCGATCGATATCGAAGAGAGACATTTTCACTTTAAAAAACTATTTCTTTTGACATTGATAATAAAACTAAATTATTATAATTTTTATCTAACACGAAGAAAAAAGAAGGGAAATGGGACCGAAAAAGAAAAAGCGCAAAGTTAATGAATTACAACTCCGCAGAGATATTAGAGATCAGATAAAAATGCCAAAATCAAAAGAAGTTATGATCAATCAGAAAGATCCAAACAAGCTACAGAAGGACTACAGGATAGGTGGCATTGAAGGGTGAGTTTTGTTTTATGTATTGAAAATAATAATATAACAAAGATGACTCAATGTTCTGAGTAAAGTAAAATATAATTTTATCTAGTGCTATATCAACAGCACTGCTTATTTCAATGTCACAAAAAATTTATATAGCCATTGATTAGACTCTTTTCTATACACATGCTGACTTTCCTGATAAAGTGTAATTCTCTTTATTCGAATTTTTCAGCGGCGGCACACATTCTACTCTTATCATAATGGATGGACTGGGAACTGTGCTGACGAGCGTAAAAGGGCCGGGAACGAATCATTGGGTATCTTCGAAACATATTGTGCATTATGAATAATCCTCGTACCGTTATCATAACCAGGTTGAATGATTTTAGTCGCTTGGAATGCAAGAAACGTCAGCTAGAATAGCGGCAATGATCGAACGTGGAAAATCGCAACTCGACATGCCGGAGTCTCAACCATTGGACTTTGTAGTAAGAAACAATGAAAAAAAAATAACGGAAAAAAGCGATAAATAAAAATCAAGTTAACGAGTGATCGATTTTCAGGGATTAGCATTGAGTGGTTGCGAGGAGGAAGAGACGAACAATCAACTTTACCGAATCTTGATGGAACAAAGTCCTACAGCGTCTTATGGATATGCGATTTGTTCTGATACGTTGGGTAGCATTAAGACTGCAACAGATTCCGGTGGTATTGTTTTGATTGCCGGTACCGGAAGCAATGGATTGCTTATCAATATGGATGGAAGCTCTCATAATTGCGGTGGTTGGGGCTATATGATGGGTGACGAGGGTGCAGGTAATATAACGAGAACAATGTATTATAAAAAATATCTTTTATTCGAGGAATATACTTCACAATGTAGCTTTGTTAAAATAGAGAATTTTTCTATTAATAGCCTATTGGATAGCACACAAAGCTATTAAATATGTATTCGACGACATGGACGGGCTTGCAAAGCCGCCTCATCCAACGACGTACATATGGCCGGCGATGAGAAATTATTTTCAAATAACGAATTTAAAGGATATGCTGCCATATCTTTACACTAAATTTGATAAAAGTCATATCGCACTGTTCACGAGAAGTATTGCAGAAGGCTGTGAGAGGGGTGATCAACTTTGTTTGCGTCTATTTAGCGATGCTGGTAAGATGCTTGCCAAACATGTGACATCGCTCGCTCCTAAAGCTGATAAGGTATTCTCTTAATTATGATAATAATGGTAGCCTTGCTTCTTTGGGTTCAAAAAAATATTCCCTCTTTCAGGATATGAAAATGACAGGCCTGAAAGTAGTATGCGTCGGCTCTGTGTGGAAATCGTGGAAATTTTTGCAGAATGGTTTCGTTAAAGAAATTCATGACAACTGTGACATTAATGGTTTATCGTTAATGCAATTAACAGACTCCTCGGGATTGGGTGCTTGCTACATGGCAGCAGAAAAAATTGATATACATTTCGTTAAGCCTTACGAAACGAATACTAAAGTCTTTTATCAGTATATCCGAGCGAATAACGATTTATTATCTGGACAGAGGGAAAAAAAGGATCTTGAATGACAAATCAAATCTTGATAATGGTAATGAAATTTAAAACCTATAATTAATAATATTTATGAATAACGATTTCGCAAATTCGGTCTTGAGTGACAGAAACATGACCAACTTACAACTGAAATGTAAATATATTTATAATAATAACAATTTGATTATTAGTAAATTTATACAACGCTCTAATACTATTATATTTTATACTAAATTCTCTCAACTAAAATTTTCAGTGAAAGTGTAAAAAAAAAGATGGAAACAATAAGAATTTACAAAAAAATATATTTATGTAATGTTATCACAATATCGCGTGTACATTACAATTTTTTCTCATTTGAGATAGCGTATTCTTTTATGTAATTTTATGTACAAGTACTACATACATACAACATTTACAGATAAATATACAAACATGAGCGAGCGCACTTTTGCTGAACACTAGTACGCACACCACATGTAAAGAATCTTCGACTCGTAAATAAAAGAGGTAGTTGTCATGCAGAATTATTCGTAGTTCTCGCAAATTAAATGCGAGCTATTAGATAAAATTTGTTACCTCTACTCTTAAAAATTTCAAAATTACTTTATCGCTAAGAAGATTTGCATGACATTTACCTTGATAATTTTTTTGTTTATTAATTGTATTTCTCACTTACAGGCAATTATAACAAAATCTATTTGTTATCCTAATATAAATGCTAAATTAGTTGCCAATATGAAGTTTTAAAACGCAAGAAAATTGAAAAATTAGAACTTGCATAATATTTTCAAGCTAATATAAGAAATATTATATTTTCTATGTATGGATAGAATTAATAACGTGCAACCAATAACAAGTATTCATAACATACACAGAAAAAAATAACATTCATCATAAATTTAATTAAAAAAAAAATAAACAATAATTTACAAAATAATATAACGATGACGTAATTTCCTTCATAATTGTACACCATGATTGAATTTATTTCTTGCATTTTAACCCAAATTTCCAATCAATATTAGATTTTTACTTACTGGTTTAGATAAATAATGCGCGATGTCCATGTGAATTCCATATTTGTAAATCGATGAAAAATACCATCGTATGAGTAATATATAGAATTCCATTGCTATGTTTGTTAAGCGGACTTTGCAACTATTAGTGATATAAAAATCTTTTGTAAAGCTTATTTAGTTGTGGTCGAACAAAGTTCACTTTTTCAGGTGCATC